>JADHKR010000006.1:0-282938 GCA_019925305.1 Sporothrix cf. nigrograna | reverse complement strand
GCCAGCTGCCAATTCATTTGCACAGCCAAACTCGCAACCAGCTTCCCACCCGGTACAGCCAGCTGCCAATCCATTTGCACAGCCAAACTCGCAACCAGCTTCCCACCCGGTGCAGCCAGACGCCAATCCTTTCTCACAGCCAGTCTCTCATCTGGAGCAGCCGGTTGGTCAGCCGGTTGGTCAGCCGGTTGGTCAGCCAGTTCGCCAGCCAGCTCCCCAGCAGGCTTACCAGCCAACTTACCAGCCAACTTACCAGCCAACTTACCAGCCAACTTACCAGCCAACTTACCAGCCAGCTTACCAGCAACCCTACCAGGCAGTCCCACAGCCTGTAAACCAACATCTCCCGCCAAATATTCCAAACATGCCAAACGACATCTGGTACATCAACTTGATCCAGCAAAACAATATACAGATCCAGCAGCAGCAGCAGCTCATTGATCGTCAAATGCAGCATGTCGAGGCGCTTCACCGTATACGGCAGGAGCACATGCTGATGCAGCAAACGCTCCAGCCTACCGCAGCACAGAACACCATGCCACAGATGCAGGCCGCGCCGGTAGCCATCCTTCCGCCTCAGCGCGACCAGGTGCCGAACCTGCACCACCAGCCCGGCTTGCAGCCGAACGTCCTAGGCGCGGGGCTCTTGGCTCAGATGTGGCCCCACGTCTGGCTTGTTGCGCGTCTCATTCTGTTCGTCTGGTGGTTCACGGCCCCTTCGGCCAGCTGGACACGCTGGACCATGGTCACTCTGGTCGCCACGGCCGTGTTCATTTTCAACACGGGCATTCTCGACGGCATTGCGAACCAGCTCTGGACGCCGGTCCGTGACCATATCGATGGCTTGGTCCCCGGCCCTGCGGGACAGCAAAACGTCCAAGATGCAGCCGGTGCCAACGGTGCCGCCGCTGACGTAGATGCTGTCCCCGTGGGCCGTGCTGGCGGGCCCGAGCCCGACCCGGCCGAGACGGCTGCTCGACTCATAGCCCAGCGCAGGCGGAACAACGGCCAGCGGCTGCATGCCTTTGCCCAGAGCCTCGAGCGCCTCGGCGTCATGTTTTTGGCCAGCTTGGCTCCAGGCATAGCTGAGCGGCATGTTGCCATGGCAGAAGAACGAGAACGGGAGGAGCGGCGCCGCGCCGAGGAGGCAGCCAATGCAGCTGCGGCGGACGCACAAGCGCGAGCCGAGGCTGCGGCTGCAGATGCGGCGGCGTTTGAGGCAGCCAAGATGGCTACAGAGGCGGCAAGCGAGCCCGCCTATGATGACTCGGTGGCCGTGGACGCGCAGCCGGAGGTCCAGCAGGAGTAAAAGAACTCTGGGCGACACCGTGTGGCGGGCATTCCGTTGGGCACGATTTGATTCGTTTTGGTCGAGATATGTGATCGCCAAACACCTTTACGCTCTTCCGATTTTTTATTTTTTATGTTTGCCCTGTTTTCTCCCCCCCCCCCCTTTTTTTTTTTTTTTTTATTCTCTTCTCTTATTCTCCCTTCCCTCCCCCCACCCTTTTTTCCCCTTTCCTTTCCCTCTTTGGTTTTTGAGTAGAGCGACGGATGTGGACCTGTATTGGTATTGGAATTGGATCACGGAGCTCGCAGAGGACAGTAGTATTTGGGGGAGAACGGAGAAGTCTGCAACCGGACCTTTGAATCCTTAAAAATGCAGCTGCCCAGAAATACAGGCCTTTTCTCTTTCCTAGTTTTGTCTATTCCCGCAAGTATACTACGTTATGCTCGAGTGGTTGGATTTCAAGATGAGCCAATGTGCAGGGTCCAGCTCGTGACAAACTCCAAAGTCCGTCTTTGTTCGTATGGGGTGTGGAGAGCGGGGCGCTGGTTAGATTTTAGTGGCGATTCAGCCGGGACTCCAGCATGTTTTGGGGAGAGCAGCCGGGGGTGGGTTGGTTTTGAGCCTCGGCATCTGTCCAAAGGGGCTAGTAGCACCTGGTCAGCTTAAAAGATGGAAGGAGCCACCGAGATTCCAGCAGTCGATAGACATCTCACCGCTGGCCTCTTTCTCGTCTTGTCTGTTTTCTTTGCCCAGTAACGCTCCCACCCCGGCACCATGGACTACGATCTCCAGCTGCACGACTTTGCGTCGTTCTTCTCGCTCAAAGGCAAGGTCGCCGTCATCACGGGCGGGTCGCGCGGCCTCGGCCTCAGCGCTGCGTCTGCGTAAGTGATTGTGGTCTGTCCCTGGGCGTTTTTGTGTGTTTCTGTCTGCTGATGTGTCGCTAGGATCCTCCAGGCCGGCGCGTCCAGGGTGTATATCAACTCGCGCAAGGCGGGCGCTTGCGACGAGGCCGCGGCGGCCCTCAACAAGCTGCCCGGCCTCGCGCCGGGCGCCCGGGCGATCTCGGCGCCGGCAGACATTACGAATGCCCAAGGCTTGCGGCAGCTGGTCGAGCTGGTCAAGAAGGAGAGCCCCGAGGGCATCGACATTCTGCTGGCCAACGCCGGCGCCACGTGGGGCGCGCCCTTTGACGAGCACCCCGACGCCGCCATTGCCAAGGTGCTCGACCTCAATGTGCGGGCCGTGTTCAACACGATCCGCGAGTTCGGCCCGGCGCTCGCGCGCCGCGGCACGCTGGAGGATCCCAGCCGCGTTCTCGTGACGGGCAGCGTCGCCGGCCTGGGCATTGGCACCGTCGGCAAGCAGGCGACGTTTGGCTACAGCGCCAGCAAGGCCGCCGTCATCCACCTCGCGCGCAACCTGGCCGTGGACCTGGGCCCGCGCCACATCACGGTCAACGCCCTCGCGCCGGGCTTCTTCCCGACGAAAATGTCGCAGGGCCTGCTGGCCATGGCCGACGGCGGCATTGCCGGCGTGGCCAAGCGCAACCCCATGCAGCGGCTGGGCAAGCCCGAGGACTTTGCGGGCGCCGTCGTGTACCTCTGCGCGCGCGCGGGCTCGCACGTCAACGGCGCGACACTCACGATTGACGGCGGAGCCATGTGGGCGACGGGCCAGATGTCGAGCGTCAACGAGTCGAAGCTGTAAGGCGCCGCGAGGAGGCCGGGCGTGCATCGCCAGGACGCACAGCTGCGGGACTGTACGATAGGAAAGGGCATACGACCATCGGGTTTGGGCACAATGGCAGTTGGATTGTATCTGCAGGCAGCAGCGGCACGTGTCGTTCTTTGCTCCGTAAAAGTGACTTGGGGATTTCCCGAAAGCAGCGAATACGGTCTATCGAAACCAAGCCTAGTCTTTCCTTGCCACCCAGTGGCTCGACCGGTACACCGTCTGCAGCATCGACTGCTCGTCGTGGATGTAGGGCGTCTGCAGGTCCGTCTCGTGCGACACAATGCTGAAGCCCAGCTTCTTGACCAGCGCCTGTACTTCGTCGTCGCTCAGCTCAAAGCTGCCCGGGTCTGCGATGCCTGTCGACGTGGATGCGTCGTGCTCGCCGTCGCCGTCGTCGTCTCGGCCGTGGTTACCGGGCGCGTTGTTTTCAAAGTGCCACAGCAGCGGGCCGATGTTGATCAGCAGCCCGCCGGGCTTGAGGCAGTGCCGCACCGTCTCGAGGTAGCGGATCAGGTTGGGTGCCGTGTCCAGGAAAAAGACACAGGCCACGGCGTCGTAGACCTCGGCGTGCTCGGCGTCGCTGTACAGGCACAGGAAGTCGGCCGCGCACATGCTCATCGTGCCGATGCCGTACGGGCCCTGCTGGTCCTGCGGCAGCGTCGCCGTCTGCTGGATCGTCTGGCCCGGGTGGATGTCGGGCACCGGGTACGACCGTAGATGGTTGGCGCGCAACAGGTGGTTCGAAAAGGAATGCACCCACGGATAGATGGTGTGCTGGCCGGCCTTGCGCGTAAAGTTGAGAATGTACGAGGACGCCAGCAGCTGGTGGTACGAGATCTCGTTGCCCTCGGCGTGGTAGCCGGCGCGGCACAGGTCAAACACGAGCCGCCCGAGCCCGGCGCCGGGCACCAGCACCTTGAGCCGTCCAAGGTACCACTGGTCCGCCTCGTCGTCGCTGTCCAAGTCCTGCGTGCCGTGCCTCTCCTGCGCAGCCGCGATCGCGGCCTGTGCGCGCAGCACCCGCTCGGCCTCCAGCGCCTTCATCACCGGCCCGTAGCTCTTCTCCCGCTCGCCGGCGCCAGCAGCCGACCAGTCGCGGTAGAACTGCCGCAGTGTGCTCCGGGCCTTGTCAACGTCCTGGTGCTTGGCAATGCCGGCCCACGGCGCCGGAAGCTTCGGCTCGGCGCCGGGCGCGACAGGCTCGCCATGGCCGTGGGGGTGCGCATGGGGCCCGCCAACCCGAAACGACTCGAGGCCGAACCGCACAATCTCGCGAGCGAGCTCAGCATTGCACTCAATGGCCTCGTCGACACGGTCCAGCGTCTCGAGGTACGAAAACGGCGGCGCAGCGAGCATCTTCCAGTGGTCCTGTGCCATGGCGTAAAACGACTGCCGCCGGAGATGCGTGCAGTTGAAGTGGGACACCTTGGCATATTGTCTGAGAGGTCAGGGCCGGGCGGCAGGAAGAGCAGATGGGCAGGGCACGCACAGAAAAGAGTCCAGGGCAGTGAAGAGCACCCTGATCTCCTCGGGGTCTTGGATCGTCTCGTCCGAGACGTCCCACTGTGCGTCGCCGTCCGACGGAGGCAAAAGGCCCGACATGGCCCGCGTCTGTGAGATGCCCCGGACGGTGTGCTCGGGAGGAGGAACGACCGCTAAACAAGGACCAAGAGCTGCTTGCTGCCCTTGTCTGGCTCTGGCAAGACGCAGCCGGTGCTCGGTCTCTGTCCTGCGCCTTGTCCTGTTTGGCCGTCTTCAGCGCCCTGGCATGCGCGGTGTCAGTTGGTCACGGGCTGCGAGAGCGTAGAGGAAACTGAGCGGCGGCGGGGAACGAAATGCAAATGCCGAGTCTGGAGGCTTTGAATCAGCCGGTTTTCCTTGTCGTCGTCGTTTCTGCCAGCTCTTGTTTTCAGCGTGGGTCCACTAGCTCCGGTTTGGAAGCTTGTCAGTTGCACCTTCTCTCTCAATGGCGGGGTCCTCCCAGCTGCACCCTCCCTGAGGCCACCTCCGGAAGGCAGAGAGACGGCAGGAGCATTGCTCGTTTAACCATATCAAACTTGTATATCAACTTGTCTCGCCGCCATCAACACCACCACCACCACCACCATGGCCGACACCACCATGGCCGACACCACCATGGCCGACACCACCAGCCAGACGGTGACGTTCAGCACACCGCTGCCGCTTGCCCTGGACACGCAGATCCATGTCCGCCTCACCACGCGCGCCAAGTGCCTCATGCTCTTTGCCACAACAGCCGGCACCGACGACGGCGAGGCCCTGGCCGCGATGGGGTCATTTGTCTATGCCGTGCCGGACGTGCGTCTCTCTTTGGCCCCCCTTTTCCTGGGAGCTCACTTTGCTGACCGTCCATGCAGCGCTTCAAGCTTAGCGAGCCGCTGTGCACAAACATCTACGTCGAGGAGAACTCGCTCGAGTTTGCCAGTCGCCTCGCCCGCCTCGTCGTCAAACGGACCCAGCAGCCCGTCTACGTCTCCAGCTCGCTGACGCTCGACCGCATGGGGCTGGGCGGCACCGTCGAGGAGGTGCTCCAGGCCTTCCAGGCCGTCACGAAGCCTCTGCTGCCGCTGCTGCCGAAGCCTCTCCAGAACGGGGTGTAGAAGTAAATGTGAGGGGGGGGCCCTCTGGTCTCACAAGCAGCTGTCGGCCGCCGCTGGTTGGACAAACAAACGAGAGCTGCTGCAGGCGGCAAATGGACGAGGCGAATACGGGATGGTCTCTTGAGACAAGAACGCTGGCTCGGTGACGATCCCTCATTTCCACTCCAACTAACTGACGGACAATACGAGCACGAGCGTTGTACGACAAACGGCCGTGGGCCACGGGCCCTGCGCCATTTCTCTGCATCCTCTGCAGCCACCCGCGGCGTCAATTTTGCAACAGCACAGCCCATCATATTCGGCATCGTGGCCTCTTTTGGGAACGGGGAATCGCGGAAAGCCTGGAAGGAGGCAGGCAGCAACTGGCAGCCAAGTGGGAAAGACCAAAACTAGGCTAGGCCGGGTTCTGGCGAGAATCACAGTCTTGGCCGCTGCACAGACCGGGCAGACCGGCCAAACACGGCGCAAGCGGCGAGCAACAGCCGTGCAAGCTGCGCGGCGCCGCTGAGCTGCACGCTCCCGCCACCGAGCTGTCCACGGCCAGGTTCCGCGAGAAGCAAACAGCTGGCGATCCCGGTCAAAGGCGGGCGGCTGGCCCGGCTTCCTGCCCAGTCTCTCGTCTTTCCAGCATGCTTCGGCACTGCAATGCAATATGGCTTCAAGGAAAAAGAAACTGGCTCTCTGCTGTTTTCTCGTGTCTTTCTGGACATCACAGAGACTCCCTTGCCTGCTGAAAGGTCTGGAAGCCTCGCAGCCCGCGGTTTCTCTGTGTTTGTATCAGCCAGCCCAGGACAGGCAGTCTATTAATATCTACGCGTATTGATATGCTTCTCCACCGGTTGCTGTCTGCTGTGTCATCTGCCAGCATCCTGAGACGCGACGAGGCTGCTGTTTCCGGTTCATCAAGCCTCTGTCGCACAAACTTCCATGCCCTTGTATATCTTGAAGCCAGTGTCGGCGAGCTGGAGTTTTTGTTTACCAGGGTCGCAGTTTTTTTTTTTTTTTCTTAATTCTCTTCTTTTCTTTAGCGTTTTTTTTTTAGCGCAGACACGCTGAGACGACGTCAAGGGAAAGAGGGGCTTTGGCCGATACCCCCCAATCTACCGCCACCAAACAGCCATGACCCCATCGCTGTCAACCAGCCTCTGAACCCCGCTCTTTCCTTGGTCGCCTCCGCCTACAGTTATCTTCTCGCAAGGCAGGTGCTGCTGTACAAGTACTTGTGTACCTGACAGCCCCCGACACAGCAGCACTGCCGGCAGGCGAAAGCACCTGCCGCCAGTGAAAAAAAAGTTTCGATAGTTCCTTCCTGTTCTGCCGCCAGCGACGACCATCATAAAGTCGTCTTTGCCAACGTCGTCAACAACGCGTCCACCTCTTTGCGGCCACAACGCTCATTTACGGCCTCGCCCTGCAGTGCCCGCCTTTTGCAGTGTCTTGCCCAGCCGGGCTGGTTAGATCCGCACCTCGCTGCTCGTCTCGTCGCATTGCCGCGCGGAACGGACTACAGTCAAGGCGCAGCCCCGGCAAGGAAAGAAGAAGGAAAGAAAAAAGAACAAGGAAAAAGAAAGAAAGAAAGAAAAGGACTCTGAAAACACCAGACGAACAACGTCCTCGCTACGCGCCCACCCCGCTTCATCAGACGACAGTCAGCTATCCACACGTCTGCCTCAAGTCGCTTGTGCTCCCGCCAGCATGGCGTGGCAACCGTCGCCCGAGTCTCTGCAGACTCTTGTCAAGTGCATCAGGGACTCGCACAATGGCCTCGACAAGGCTGCCCAGAAGCAGGCCGAGATTGTCAGTGCCTCGCCAGACTGCCAGCCGCGGACGTGCACGCAATGTGGACCTCCCATGCTAACACCCGCTCCAGATGCTCGGGCAGGCCAAGACGTCTCCCGACTTCAGCAACTACCTGGCCTACATCTTCTCGAACCCGGCACCGCCGGCCGGCGCCAGCCTGACCGCCAGCGACTACAGTATGGTCCGCGCGGCCTCGGGCATCATGATCAAGAACACGGTCAAGAACGCATACAAGCAGACGCCCGACACCACGGTGGCACTTATCAAGGCCGCGGTGCTGCACGGCCTCCGCGATGAGAGCCCCCAGGTCCGCAGCTATGCCGGCAGCATCGCCACAGAGGTTGTCCGCCGCGGCGGCATCTACGCCTGGCCCGAGCTGCTCAACGAGCTGCTCAGCATGGTCGGCAACGTTGGCGGCCACAGCGCCCCGGCCACCCAGGAGGCCGCCATGGCCGCCATGGCTAAGATCTGCGAGGACAACGCCAAGCTGTTCGACCGCGAGTACAACGGCCAGCGCCCGCTCAACGTGCTACTGCCCAAGCTCATCGAGGCAACCGCCAGCCAGCTACCCAAGGTGCGCGCGCAGGCGCTGACCGCCCTCAACGAGTTCATCCCGCGCAAGTCCCAGGCGATGCTGGCCAACGTCGACGCCCTGCTCAACCAGCTGTTCCGGCTCGCCACGGACCCTGCCAACGACGTCCGCCGCGAGGTCTGCCGCGCCTTTGTCCTCCTCGCCGAGACGCGCGCCGACAAGCTGGTGCCCCACATTGCCGGCCTCGTCGACTACATGATCTCGCAGCAGCAGACCGAGGACGACGAGGACCTGGCCTTGCAGGCCGTCGAGTTCTGGCTGTCTGCCGGCGAGCACGAGGACTTTTGGAGGCACATTGGGCCCTATGTCAAAAAAATCGTGCCGTCCCTGCTCGAGGGCATGGTATACAGCGGCGAGGAAATTGCCCTGTACGGCAGTGCCTCGGACGACGATGACGAAGACGACGAGGAAAAGGACATTAAGCCGCGATTCGCCGCGCGGAAAGATAAGCGCAATGTCAACGGCGCAGCGAATGCATCCGGAGACCCGGCGCAAAAGAGCGCCGACAACTACGAGAAGTTGGCCAGCATGGAGGACGACCTCGAGGACGGCGAGATCGACGACGACGACGACGACTTTGACCACGACGGCGGCGGCTTCTTCGACGACGACGACGACGACGAGGACTCGAACTGGAACGTTCGCAAGGCCTCGGCCGCGGCGCTGGACGTGCTGGCCCGCGACTTTGGCGACGACATGTTCAGCTGCATCCTGCCCTATCTCCACGCCAACCTGAAGCACGCCGACTGGCCGCAGCGCGAGTCGGCCGTCTTGTCACTCGGAGCCATCGCCGGCGGCTGCATGGCTGCCGTCACGCCGCATCTGCCAGAGCTCGTACCGTACCTGGTCAACCTGCTGGGCGACTCCGAGCCGCTCGTGCGCCAAATCACCTGCTGGACGCTGGCACGGTACTCGTCGTGGGCCATTGAGCTGACAGACCCTGCACAAGTCGCGACCTACTTTGTGCCCATGATGGAAGGGTTCCTGACCAAGATGCTCGACAAGAACAAAAAGGTCCAGGAAGCCGCCGCATCCGCCATGGCCACCCTCGAGGAAAAAGCCGGCAAGAAGCTCGAGCCCTACGCCGGCCCCATCGTCACGCAGTATGTCAAGTGCTTTGAAAAGTACAAGGACCGCAACATGTATATTCTCTACGACTGCGTGCAGACCCTGGCCGAGGCCATTGGCCCCGTGATGGCGTCGCCCGAGCTGTCGGGCCTGCTGATGCCGGCTCTGTTCAAGCGCTACGACAGCGTCACCAACCAGTCGCGCGAGCTGTCCCTCCTGTTCGGGTGCTTCTCGTTTGTCTCCATGGCCATGGGCAGTGCATTTACGCCCTATGCCCAGCCCCTCTTCCGCCGCTGTGTCGACGTCATCCACCAGAGCCTCGAGCAGGCCCTCGCCGCCGCCGGCAACGCCCACCTCGACAGCCCCGACAAGGACTTTCTCGTGACGAGCCTCGACCTGATCAGCGCCATCATCCAGGCCCTGCCTGGCGACGAGGGCGCCCGGCTGGTGGCGGACACGCAGCCGGCCTTTTTCGAGCTGATCAGCTTCTGCCTCCAAGACCCCACCGACGAGGTGCGCCAGTCTGCATACGCCGTGCTCGGCGACTGCGCTCGGTTTGTCTTTTTGCAGCTGCAGCCCTGCCTCGGCACGATCCTGCCCATCCTGCTCAAGCAGCTGGACCTGGACAGCATCTCGGACGAAGAGATCGACTCCAGCTTCAGTGTCATCAACAATGCCTGCTGGAGCGTCGGCGAGATTTGCGTTCGCTGCGGCAAAGGCATAGCTCCCTATACAGAGGAGCTGCTCAAGAGCTGCGTCGAGATTGCCACCAACCCGCGCGTGCCCCACGGCGTCAACGAGAACGCCGCGATTGCGCTCGGCCGCCTGGGCCTCGCCGACGCCGAGGCCCTCGCGCCGCATCTGCAGACCTTTGCCGAAGAGTTCCTGATCGCAATGGACGACATTGACCCGACCGAGGAAAAGGCCACGGCCTTGCGGGGCTTCACGCTCACCGTCGCGCATAACCCACAGGCCATAGAGAAGGTGCTGCTGCACTACTTCCGCACCATTGCCACATACAAGGACCTAGACCTTCGCAGTCCCATCAAGCAGGAGCTGCACGACGCCTTTCAAAACGCAAGTCTTTTTGTATTACTTTTTTCCCCCTGTCTAAGTATGCGACAACTAACTTGCGAGTTTTAGATCATCTTGGTGTACCGGGAAATGATCCCCCAACTTGACACCTTCCTTGCCCAGCTGTCGCCCGACCAACAAGCAGCATTAAGATCGCAATACCGGGTTTGATTTGGACGTTGATATGCTTTGCTACGCACCGCTCACGTCTTCAATACGATAGGAGCTTTTCTCAACACACTCGCAGCACCATGCGATTCTTGTCCCTTTGCCTGTTTGCACGCGACATTGGCTCAGCATGTCCGTTTCACTTTTTTTGCTGTTGTTTTGGCTTGCACTGCAGTAGATAGCTCTTTTTTCCTGTGCCTTGGAACTTTTTATTTGGATAGCTCCTTTGTTTTTGAGGTTGTGTTTTGCCATCTGCTTTCTTTGCTCTTTGCTGTTTCGCCGTCTTTTTTATTTCTCCTTCGAAGAGAAGGCCGCAAGAGAACGAGTGTCAACGACATCAACGAGGAAAATATCACGAAAGCACTTTTATGCATGGATAAACCAGTCGGCTTGCTGATTACAACAACGGCTCAACGCCCCGAGGGTCAGGAGAACGAGAAGGATATGAACATGAAAGGGAGGGAAAGAAGAACAAGGGACAGAAATGAAAAAGAAAAATCGAGCTCCTGACGCAAAAAACTAATCCATGACGCCCGAAGAATAATGAAAAATCAAAGAATATGTGAAAGACAAAGGATAGGATCTAGATTCATGAAAATAGGAGAAACGACAGATACGTCACATACGGCAACACTCTTGGGCAGCACCAAGCACAGAAACAAGAAAATCGAAATCGACAAGCATTCAGAAGAGTTGACGTGAATAAGCAAGACATATATATATATATATATATATTGGTTGGATGGCTATGTGAAAAGAACAAAAGAGAAGCAAACGCCCACGGACGCCATGCTTTGCATCCCAGAAAGGTTGGGTGGTGACGATAATCCAAATAGGCCAAACACGGTTACCGGGGGTAAACCGACAAAAGAAGAACACAACAAACCGCACTGCCGCCGCCCACGGTCTCTTCCTCTTTTCGTTCTTCTCTTATCCCGTTTTGGCTGCACGCTCCTGTCGCCTGCATATGTATGGATCCCCAGTGCGTGCATTTCCCTCCTCGGTAAACACATTTATACTCCCCAGCCTGCAAAGGGGACAAAACAAAACAATACAAAAGAAAAAGTTGGTATCGTGTCATAGATTCGTATGCAAAAACAAAGATTGTTGTAATCGCAACAGCAGCGGTGGGCGCAAGAAAGCGCCCTGCTTCGGTGCCTGATTGGGTCCTGCCCCAGTGCCGTCGTTCGTTTGAAGAAGAGAGTGTGGATGTGGAATGGCCACCAGCGCCGAAAGACAGAAGCCAGTCCCGGGTCGTCGGTCTATTCTGTGTATAGCCATTACCTCCTCGACGCGGAACTGCCGCTACGGTCTCGGCCTGCACCTTGCCGCACGGCATCGTTATAGCTCGGGATGGGCGGGCCGCCGACAGAGTGTCGAGACGGCCGGGGAACAGGAGAGGTGCGAACGGGTGTGACGGCGGAGACGCCACGGCTCCGGCCAGCACGAAGCAAAGGCGTGTCTTCGCTGCCAGTACTGTTGCGGCGGCTGCCGCTGTCGGACTGGGGCGGGCTGGAATATTGTGGCGGTGGCGTGAGGTCGTCCTGGAGGCCGAGACCGACGTTTCCTTCCGTGTTGGCTCGTGCTGCACTGCTGCTTCCTTCTCCAGCCTCCTCTGTCGGTACGAGCTGAGCAAGCGAGATGTCGGTTGGGCTGCGAGCGGGGCCTGGGCTTGTTGGCGGCAGGACGCGGAAATTACCAGACCGAGAGCGTCCATGGCCAGGGTCGAAAGCGCTGCCACGGGTAGAGTAGGCCTGCACAGACTGACTGTAGCCATGGCCACGGTGGGGGGCGGCGCTGGTAAAGCCGTCCTTGCTGCCCGTCTCCAAGAGAATGCTGCCCTGTTCCGAGCCGTACGGCGGCGGCGGAGCGAGCGATCCGGTCATGGGGGCAAGACCCCATTTCTTGACGTTGGCCTCGATGAAGACGAAGCCGGCCTGGCCAAAGTTGACGTGGACGACGGCAGGCCCGTTGGCGCCGACGGCCGGGAAAAAGTTTTGCGATTTCAGGCCGTGAGTGACATCCTCCATTCTCTTGCCGTTGCGTGTAAAGAAGATGGAGCCTGTCCGTGGGCGGTAGCCGACGCCAATGACATCGCCCTGAACGTAGGGTATGCCGTATGGAGTTGGGTTGAATGGCTGGTTGTAGCGGCGCGTGCCGTTTGAGAGGTAAGCGGCGGAGAGCTTGTGGAAGCCTATGGAACAAAAATACGGTTAAAATACAGGCCTCAAAACAGACTGGGCAGAGCAGGTCGCTGCTTGGAAAATGTACCTGGAAGGCGGAAAAGGGGGTATGGCTTCGTGGCCATGCCGATGCTGATGAGGGTGTTTTCGGGCTTGTCAAAGATCTTGGCCTCCCAGTAGTACACCTCGTTCTGTTTCGGCACGGGCAGATTGCTCATGACGGTGCATTCGGAGTCGAAAAATTCAATCTCGGTACGGGCCTCGACGAAGCAGTTGGCAATCTCCAGCTCGGGCTCAAACTCCCAGGCGGCCACGCCCTTTTCCTGGATGGCAAGATACTGTGACAGGGAGATGTCGGTGGGAACGGACTCGGGAGGGTTTGCTTGGACAAATGCTGCGTGGTGGTCAGCGGGGGCTCTTGACAACGGCCAGGACAATGGCCAGGGCCAAGCAAAAAGCAAAAGGTAAAAAAAAAGCAAAAAGCACTCAACGAACCTTTTGCGCGCAGATATTCTGTGCGCTGCATGTCGTCCATCGCCTCGAGGGCATCGGCCTCTTCCCGTAGAAAGGCCTGTTCATCATCATACTCGCCGGGCCGGCCAATCCGGTCGAGGAAGATGCGCCCTGGGGTGGTGAATCGAAAAAAGTAGACAATCATAAAGATGATGACGATGACCAGCGCCGAGCCAAACGACGAGAGCACGCCGATGACAACGCCGTTGAAGGCGCTCTGCGAGTCTGTCGCCCGTAGATGCGGCATTGTGGCGGTTGACGGTCTGCGGCTCGCAGCGCGATTCCTGCTTCCTGTGCGTTCTCTCAGTCGTCGACTGCTGCGGCGACAAAAATGGTTGAACGAGGTTCGCGGCTCCGTTTGTCGTCTTGGTGGCTCGAAAAGTCACTACATGCGGAGGGTGGCGAAAAAGAGACGGCCGCGAACGAGTCTGGCTTCTGCCGCTTGAGATGGCGCTCGGCAATGGCCGGAAGACGTAAGCCCTGCCGGCAATGAAGAGCAAGAACAGACTCAACTCAAAGTGATGGATTCGATGGACAAGGTCGGACACGAGATTCGGGTCGGGTTGTCGTTTGGCGTCTTTATCAGGGGCGTTTCAGGCGCCGGAGCGATCGGGAAAGGAGATTCGGAAGGAAAAGCGACGTCGGCGGTGCGAAAACCAAAAGGGCAAGGAGGCCGGCGAATTGCTCTGGGCGACAGTCGGGATACAAAGTTCGACCCAAAACGAGGCAATAGGCAAAAAAGAAGAAAACAACGCCAAACGGTAAGATGCGAGTGCAAATTTGAAATCGGGTTGTCGTGCTGCGGACGACTGCAGTGACGTACTCCCTAGCACGGTGCTAGAGGCAACCGAGTACAGCGGCTTATCGGCGTTGGCAGAGGTCGAGACGGTATACAAGGGCGAGAGCTGAGATGAGAGCTGAGATGAGAAGGGCGGTGATATTGGCAGGGAGAGCGACAAAGCGGGCGCGAAGATGACGAAAAAGAGACGAAACGCGAGGAGAGACGAGAAAGGATGAGAAATGACGAGCAGAAGAAACGACTCGGGAAAGATAAGCAGTCAGGTGGGCATCAATCAGGAACAACGCAAGGGAGGCTGCTGATAAGTGCGGACGCTGCTCGGAATAGACAAGAGGGAAAAGAAGCGCTGCAATGTGTGTGCAAGATGAGAAAAGAAAGAGGTGCTTTCCGAGATGATTGAGCTGTACAGAATCCCAGGTCAATGAGAGGAAAGACCGCTCCGGTGATCGAGGACAACGGCAGAGAAGAGGAAGGAACGATGGACAAAGAAGGGGGCAGGCGAAAGGCCAGCAACCCAACGCACGACAGCAGACGATGTACGAGTAGAGGTGGAGGTCGCAGTGCAGCAAACTAGTGTTGGTAGTGCGTGTTGAGGGGAAAGAGCGACAGGTCGACGCAGGAAAAAAAGTTGACCACCACGAGGGAGGAAGCGGCGATGCACAAAACAAGCAGAAAATAGGGACGACGGCTGGGTGACGGCAGGAGCACGAAGACGGAACAAGCAGGCGGGTCCTGTGGACAGGGTTTCTGGTTGGCAGGTGCAAGTCCAGGCCGTTCTACGAGTACGAGAGCCACTGCGCTGCGTAATGCTGTGCTGGGCCGCTGGAGCGGGACAGACTGCACGATCTGTACAAAGTATTTCTGTATGTACGAGACTCGGGCGAGTACTTGCAGTATCTTGCCCAGTCTCGGACAAGAGACTAGTTTACTCTGCTGTTAGTGCCTTGGCGGGGCGTGCCTGCATGTCTTAACAGACAGCCTAACCAAGTCCACCGAGTCCAGCATCGCGGGCACTGAAAACAGCATTTGAGTGGTAGACATTCTGACTAACGCTGAGACAAAACTACGAGTAGAGAAGAAAAAAAGAGTAGAAACATGCCGATTTCTTCAGCGGACAGTTGCCTTGTTTCTGCTCCCCGATGCCGCTCTGTCGCTGCTCCAATACCGCCCGCATAACAGGGGCGTCTGCGTTGCGCGGCCCAGGTTTCAAGAGAAGGGCAGACCGTTTCAGCTGCAGTACTCGTATTCAGCACTCTTCAGGAGACTCGTAATGTACTCGTAGGCGAACGGTAGCAGAGAAATGCGGGGCTTGAAGCCCAACAGGCTTAATGAGAAGCAACTGGCTGTCTCTCTTCTCAACAGAAGGAGTATCGCGGCCTTTGGGAGCTCATCTGACAGCATCAACCCCTGAAAAGAGCCTGGAAGAACCCGGAATGCTGGGTGGCCGTCTTGTTCCTCGTGTTGTCTCGTCGCCATGGGATGATGGGGCTCAGAGCGTGAGAGCTGCAAAGTGCAGATTGTGACTTGCCGTCCCTTTTGTGGAAGGGTGCTGCAAGATAAAACTCGAGAAATGGATAAAACACGCAGTGAAATATGAGAAGCACATCTCTGTAGCTACGTGAAATGACAAAGGGAGAGCAAGACAGCCGTGTTGGCCTGGCCATGGCGTATTACGATGTGCGTAGGCAAGGCTCGGGATGCAAGAACATGAGAAACGACTATCATACGAACTGTTGTGATGACTGCTCGTACGTCGTACTTTCGTGATGACGGAACAGCACGAGGCTAGCCAGGTTGCCCGGCTCCATTGACAAGGATGGTTGATCCCTGCAGTTGCTATTTTTACACAGCGAAGAACCCGAGAAAAATATGCTCGTATTCTTTTGATGCGCCCTAATCAGAAAAAAAAACCTTGTGTCCAACCGATAAACTGGAGGTGAACAGACGTAGCTCGCAGGACAACGATGAAAAGGGGAATGCACGGCACAAAGTGCTCCGTACCGAGAGGCCAACAACAAATTGGAACGGACCGAAAAGGCTGAGATGGGAAGAATTTATCCGAGAAAAGCGACAAAAAATCAAAATAAGGATAAACGCCCGGACAATGCAAGACAAGAAAGGGGGTGGGCTACACGTCGGCTGGCGGTGGCGACGGCTTGCCAGCATCGACGATGATCTGCTCGTCCAGCTTCTTGGCGACGTCAGGGCCGTTCTCGACGCGCTTCCACGTGGTGATGCGGCCCTCGTTCATGTCAAAGTCAAAGACGCGGATCTTGCGGTTGAACTCGCCGTAGCCGCCATAGCCCCCAAACCCGGCGCCGCCACCGTAGCACATCCACAGCGCCGGCCGGTTGTTCTCTTCGTTGACCGACAGCGCGCAGTATTCGTTGACATGGTCACTGTCGCGGTTAGGAATGGCAACCAAAAGAAGAAGTCATGGAAAGTGACTTACTGTCCACAGCTGACCAGGACGACGCCCTCCTCGACAAGGGCGTCGCGGAACTTGGTGTTGAACACGGGCGCCGTTGGCGGTTCTTTCCACTCGCCCTTGAAATACAGCTCGGGGTTGCGGTACTCGGGCAGGGGAATGTGGATAAAGGCCACGTCCATGTGGACGTGCGTGTACTCGGCGTGGCTCTTCTTGAGGCCCTGGGCCGTGCTGCGGAACCAGTCGATCTGGTTCTGCTTGATCCAGTCGTAGCCCTGGTACTTGCGCTCGTCGGGCGAGTAGGCGTGCGTGTCGAGCAGGTACAGCGTCAGCGCCGAGTGCGACGAGCTGCCGCGGCCGAGGACCTCGACGACGTAGTTGCCGACGCCGTCAATAGTCTCGGGGCCCGCCTTGGACAGCGAGTACGGCAGCGTCTCGATGAGCGCCATCTGGCTGGTGCGCGGCAGCGAGCCCTCGTCGTCGTGGTTGCCGAAAATCGACACGTAGGGGATCTTGTGCTTGATGAGCAGGCTGGCGTACTTGAAGATGGCCGACTGCGCGTCGGGCGCCGTCTCGCCGTTGACCTGGTCGCCGCTGAGCACCACGAGGTCCGGCCGCTCCTCGTCGAGCACCCGGGCCACAAAGTCGAGCGTCCGCGGGTCCGCCTCGCACTTGCCGCCGTTGTACGTGTTGGGCACCGCGTCGCGGCAGTGGCCCACGCCCGTGCTCAGGTGCAGGTCCGCCAGCTGCACAATCTTGAACTTGCCGTTGTCGTGGATGCGCGGCTGCGGCTTGGCCGTCTCGGCGCGGCCGCCCTTGCGCACCGTCATGTGCGCCGCGGGGATGCTCGCGCCGCCGTCCAGCAGCAGCGGCGTGCCCTTGATGGCCCAGCCCTCGCGCGCCTCGACCGCGTCGTCGCCAAACAGCACGTCCACCGCCGTCACCGCGTTGTTCGTGTCGCCCACGTTCTTCTTCTCCGTGCGCTTCACCCACAGGCCCGACCCCCGCGCGTCCCACCGCTCCTCCTCCTGGCCCTGCACGCTCGCACCCGGGTCCAGGCGGCCCACGGCCACGTCCAGGACCACCTTGTCGCCGGGCTGCAGGTCCGCCTCTTTCTTGCGCTTAATGTGCACAAAGCCGTGCGACATGCTCTTGCCCAGGTACAGGTCCTTTTCGATGCGGTGCCACTCGTCGTTGTCGAGCTTGCACGACGAGAAGACGTTGAGCGACGAACATCGCGTGATGCGGATGTCCGTGATGACGAGGCCGTGGTGATGCTGCGGCATGTACTCGTGGATGGCACTGGGCAGCACGCGGTAGTTACGGTCCACAAAAAAGAGGAGGACAAAGGTGGCGATGCCAAACGCAGTCACCTGCAAGGCAGTGCGGACCTATTGACATGCGACAAAAATACCGTTAGCAAAAAAAGAGGAAGGGCGCAATGAAGCTATTCCCAGGTGGCGGAGCTCACGATTCGGCGCGCCATTGCGGATCGAGGACGGCGCGTCTGCCTCGACTGCCTTGTCTACCCCAGCAGGCCAGAGAGAGGGGCCAGCGAGCCCGCGGAAGAAAAGGGTTGTCGTGGGTGTCAAAAAGTCGTTCGATTTGGAGACACGGGGTCGAGAGAAGAAGGAAGCTCAGGTTTTCACGATTTCGGCGGCTGAGACAGAGAGCTGCTCGTGGGGCGTCGTCGTCATCTTCCGATGCGTCGTACAGACATGAGAGAGGCCCGCAGAAGCGGTTGTGAGCCCGGTCGGCGCAGGGCGAGTCGCGTGGGAAGCTGGGAGTCGCAACGGAGATCTGGCGTACTCGTATGTCGATGCTATGCTGGATGCGGTGGAGGTTTGCAAGAGCATCGCCAGAAAGGGTTCACGTGGCGAGCCTACGCCTGATTTAGGCTGTGGGGCACGTGCCAGTCGCGTTTGGCGAGCCCCGTGCGCCAGAGCCCAACGCCCAGCATCACATGCCAAAATACAGAAGGGTGATCCCTGTAATTATCCCCGTATTTACAGCAGTGTCACAAAAATGGTTTCCGTTTTTCTCGACTGAAAGAGTACGCAGATCACGGCTACACATATCGACCAGATCGGCCAGTACAACGTAAGATAATAGATCTCAGTCTACGAGTTTCTCCAATTCTCTACAGGTAAAGCTACGTCGTAATAGGCAAGCCCCAGTTAGTGCTTTGCTAATGGACATTTATAAATAAATTTGGGTTGTCTAAATCGACAACCTCACAACCGTAACAACAAAGAGCTCTTGGAGCGTATGCAGTGTATTTTTTATTCACAGGGTGGAATCCGTCCATGTGCATATACTGTACTAAACCCAAGTCCTCACTCATGTCTTTTCCAGTTTCGCCTCTTCATGGATTGGCGAGTGGCTCAATAAAAACATCAGTTATGAAGCAACTCGGTCACTGCTCTACCCGGCGTAGATTGCACGGTATGTAAAACATTCTATCTCATATCCTCCCCTTCCTTGGCCTCCGTTTCCGAAATTTAACTTCTGACTGCCCACGCCTTCAACTTTTGGTTGAAAGAATGGACCAAGAGTCAGAGGAAGCGAGCAAGTTGACGTATGGTGAGAAGGCGGGTCGCTTTTCTCTCAAATAGCAAGCCCGCGTGTTGTCAAAAATTTTTCGACCAACACCTCTCAATATTGTGCAATTTGACACCCGGCAAATAAAACATGTAAATACTCGTAGCATAGCCCGTACGTTTCCTATTGGGCACGTGCAATCTGCATCAGCTCCGTCACGCATCTTCTCATCGACTACGGCTTGCATATGGCCTGAAAATAGCAAAGGGTCAGCAGAGAACGCATGGGATGGCCACTAGCACCGAATTGCTGTCTGTTATTCTCCAACCCGCTGCGGATGAGAGGCGGCCGCACATGAGGCCGGCTGAGCGTTGACAAGCAGAGCGAATCAGGGCCTCTGGACCAACTTACAGGAGACAATACTTTTCTCGGCATCCACAGCCAGGAGGCATGTGGCTGGTTGAGAGGCAGACGAGAGCGGAAGAGGTAAACACCAGAGGAGCAATGATATCCAATGCCCGTTTTCTTCCGTCCGGGATAGCGTGCGCTGAGGGGGGAAACAAAGGCCCGTCTCGGGGGGCATGGCAAAGGCGAGCGAATCACGGGAAGAAAACAAATACTCGTTTAGGGGAAGAAACTAAAGAGAAAAGAGAAAAAGGGAAGCGACTGCTCTGTCAGTCAGCCACCTCTCAAGACCAACCATGGCCCAGCCAGCTTCTCTCCAGCTCGGCTTCGGCCCACAGAGCCAACGATATGACCAAAGTCGGACTAGAGTTGTCGAGGATATTTGGCGTAGCCCTACAGGAAACGTCATTCCACTAAGAGAAAGGGGGGGAAGGAAAGAAAAGAGGGCAAAGGGGGCAGTGGACGAATCCTGTGCTGTAAAGGGATCCTTTGACGACAGGAGCGAGTGGAGCAACAGCAACAGCGTGGGCGAATCTGCCCAGAAAGGTAACGGGAGGCCAAGAAAGCCGCTGAAGAAAATGAAGAGTCAAGAAAATGAGGCTCTATCGGGGACTGGAAGCGCCCATGGTCTTGGTGCTTGCGGCTTGAAAAAAAGAATTACTAGAGACCACAAGAGTTGGCAATGCAATGTGAGATGCAGATGTGTAATGCTGCTGTGTGGGAGAGGGCTCTAACTTTGTCGTTCAACTTTTGGTTGTTAAAAAGGAGGCTGATAAGAAAGGGAAAACAAATAGCTGGGCTGAGATCAAATATGACAGCTACCAAAGATGCGGAAAGGACACTGGGAAAGGTGGGGAAATATCACACGAGGTCAAGTAAGAATCAAGATACACGATACTCGTTAAAAAAAGGGGGATAAGCAACAACTCGGTGGACGCTCTTGTGCATGTTGACTTTAGTAATTTTTACAAGCAAGGCCTGGCCAATGGATAAATCACGCTGCTGCGATACTAGAAAAAATAAGTAGGATCGGACGTCTTTCATTTATTTTGTACTCGTACTCGCAGTCTTACTCGTGTTTATTTTCGCCACCGAGGTGCCCTCACGGCCTGCTGTTGGTCCATGCTTCTGCTGTTTGTATACTCAAATGTACGTACTGCATGGTACGGTAATTCTTGCGGTTTACCTCTTTTTACTGTTGTCTTTCTTGGCCGCTTTTGCTTGAGGGCTTTGATTTTTTAAATTTTCATCACGGTATGGATGACGAAAAGGGGTTGACAAGTTGGTTTCCAGCTAGAGACACTAAAAAACATCGGATAACTTACCATGGCAAGTGATGCGTATGTAGGAACAGCAAAGCGGTCAGGATCACGTTATCATCTCGTCGTCTACGAGCACATACTCGTATGCATCGTAGGCGCTATGTACATAGTATGCGGATCTCTTGTGGAGAGACGCTCCAAGAGGAGCCGGAGTGGCCTCTGGTGGTTGCATCTCTATCCAATCGCAGAGGCGAAGACCCCTGTCTGCCGACGGACATCCTTGTGCCGCTTTTGCGCGTCCTGACGGTCAGGCAGGGGTATTGTTCAATGGTTTAGGCCGTGGAGTAAAAAAGATAAAGATGGCCAGATTAACACGAGCTGCATTCACAAATACAAAGAGAATGTGTCAAAATAAATTTAAAAAACCTCCAGATATCTCGGCGTGAGCGAAACAAGGCCTCACCCTCGCCAACAGTCCTACGCCGACTGAACTCTGCTGGCCGCATGTTGTTGGCCGTGGCGAAGTGCAGCAACGCAACGAGAGACTGTCGGTGCCTGCTGGGAAGCGTGCATAGATCCCAGACGATCGCCCTGCAATCTGGGGGGCACCTCACTCCAAGATGCTATATTTAAATATGACAACGCCCAAACGCCCAAGAGAGCCTGCAGGACAACGGGCTATCCGTTTGGTTCCCAGAATATGCACAAGCAAATGAGCGTATGCAGTGTGAAGAGCATGCAGAGTCTGCAGGATATGCAGAGTGCGCATGCATGTACGATTGGTGCGTTGAGAGTCCCAGGCGGCTGTCTGCTGGGATAAAACTGGGCAGCCGATGCGCTGGCCAGAGGCAGCCTGCTGCAGGAGAAGGACCGAGGACCCAAAAACACACTTACCTACATACTCGTATGTCTGCTTCCAGTATCCCCTACCCTTCTTCGCTCCCGGCAGCCCGGGTCGCAGGCGAGAGCCGCTCACCTAGCGAGCAGAATGTCTTGCAGTGCCAGATGGCTTTGTGTCTTCAGCCCTGATCCTGTTCAGCTACCTTTGCAAGGCAGACTGTGCCTGCATCAGCCCTGTGCAATGGCAATGGTGATGACGTTGACAGAGGGTGCAGCTGTTGGGCGAGCCCAGCTCGGCATGTTCTCGTCATGCTTCCATCTTCTTTGATTCTTCTTGTTTTGTTGGCAAACCTCGCCTCGTTTACTAGTTTGCCTCCGACAACGCTCACCGCTCTCCGTGTGTGACTCGGAGGAGGGGCATGCGGCGTCTCATCTGTCTGGGCCTCCTCTGTGCTGCCCTCCATGTCCTTCTGAGCAAATGAATCTGAAATCTGGTGTGCACAACGATCTCGTACGAGCTTCCGAGGACTGCACAAATGCCTTTGGTAGCCAATCTGCATCAACAACGAGGTTGGAAAGGCCACGGTATCGAATTGGAGGTGCGGCATTGTCGCTCAAAAGGTGAGAAACTAAAAAAAAGAGGGGGTGTGCGAGACAACCCGAGTGTGGGCCCGTTCGTGTGACCCGATGCGGTCCTTGACGTCGAGGCCAGGGTGGCTGAGGGTGTGGCGGGCGAGAAACGGCGAGACTCGAGACGCGTCGGAGACAGGATGCACGCCAAGTGGGGCAACGTTGTGATTGGACGAAATTCAAAGCTTCCCTCGATTTTCACAGGCTCGTAGCGACTTTTTACCCTGGAAGCGTTGTCCGCACCCCAAAGCAGCCAATGAAAAAATGCGGTGAAGGACTGGTTCCCTCCTTACCGTTTGGCCGCGTGAACGAGAAGCGGTGACGGGTGCGAACCACGAGGACAGGACGTGGGGCGTCTGGTACGTACAGACCAGGGCAGGGACGATGACTGCGTGCCTTGAGCAAGGAGAAAAGTTGTATACTCCGTAGGCGAAAAGAGGAAAGAGGAAAGAGGAACAAAAGTGCAAGAGCGACTGGTGAGAACTGTCGTCGTCCTCTGACAAGGCGCCGTTGTCGCTAGCGACCGCACCGGCTCTGCGGGCCTTTCCTTTTGCGTAGTCGCGTGTTAGCGGCACCCTGCGTACATCAGTGGATACACCCGCTGGTCAGCGAAGCAAGACGGCCAGACGACGACAGACCAGACTCTTCTTTCCTTTGTGCCCTTTTCTTGTGTGTGCACAAAACGCTAGTGAATTTGACTGGAAAAGGCACGGCGCCTGTCACACTGCGAAAAGAACTGCAAAAACAACCGGCCCTCCACGCCTCCTCGTCCTCGTGGCCAACGGCCTCTCGGCTGATGCAGAGTGAGACATGCATCGCCTCGTGCCCCTTGGAAAGCAGGAGGCTGCATGCAGGTGTTCGCCGGCCAGGTCGTCGTGATGCAAAAGCGTCCAATGAGAAATCAAAGAATCCTTCCAGCAGAATTCGCCAGAACCGCTGACCAGAGGCCGCACGGGAAACCCTTCAGTGATACGACGTCCCCAAAACACGATCAGCGCTGGAGAGCGTCCCGGGCCAAGCTGAGCCGTGCTGTGCTGGCATCCAAACTCGCCAACGAGACGCCACGGGGCCCGGCGACTCTGGGGTTTCAGGCGCTTCTTAGCCTGGAATATACCATTTAGCGCCCTGGCCCTGCGTTTTTGGGGGTCTTTTGCTGCCGTTTAGGCATTTTGCGTTATCTTAGTGCCCTCTTTGTCGCTCCGCGCAGCCAAGTGGGGCTGTTAAGACAGGACGGAAGAGACCACACGTGCCTGTTTGGCAGTTTTGGCCGTCCGCGCCAGCCGCCTTGACGACGTGTGCCGTTGTGTCCGTCGTTAACCGCAAGGTCGCTTCTTCCTGGCTCCTTCCCACATCTCGCCACTCGTCTCCTTCCGGGCGCGGCTAGGCCAAGACTCAAGTGCTTGCTTTTTGACACAGCTCGCTGCTCAATGTGACTTTCCGAATGCTCGTAAGCACTGTAAGTACTCGTAAGATGCAAAACTCGTAAGAAGCTTGTCTACCTGGGGCGGGGCTGCTGCATACTGCATCGCAATGCAAGATACTCAGGACAAGTACATGCGTCGTACGTCGTATTCATCGGAAGCATACCCAGTCGGGCATGGGTAGCTCCTGCGTTTCGTTCGCGGCTATGCTCGCGTTCTCAGTTTTACCGCGTCGCTCCTTCCCTCTTTGCAATTCTCACGGCTCTGCCCCAGTTGTGTCCCCGTCGTGCCGGGAAGCTGCGATTGGGCAGTCGAAACAGCTCCGTGGCCAATGACAGCGCCGTATCCAGTATTTCGCCTCTCATAGGGCATCGCCGGCCTGCAGAAGCCGGGGCGCAGCTTTTCTGTCTGCAGGACAGAGGGATCAGGAGGAAAAAGAGGGGGCAAGAGACAAAAATGTGATTAAATAGAGCAAAAAAATGCACTCTGTAAGAGGCGAAAAACACGAAAAACCTCACTACAGCGGATGTATCTTGCATGCTCGTACGAGTACGAGTACTCATACAGAGGAAAGAGCAACCGGCCTGTCTGTGGTCTCCACCCAGCCGTCGTCACAGACCCAAGAGATGCCCACTACTCGTATTATTCCTCCCCTCTTCCAAACAACATCTCTGCACCACTCACAACGTCGCCTGCCCTCTGGCCTCGCCGTATCTGCGCGCTCCGGGGCTTTTCCAGGCACTGGCGAAATCCAGTCATCTACTCCATGTGCGAGTAGTCGCACGCTCTCCACCATTCCTTGTCCCTCCGGTGGCTCACTGTCTCGATGGATCACCGGCATCACACTTCCTGGGCAAGGCCGCCAGAGTGTGCACATGACTGTCTGCAGGCTGCGAGGAAGGGAAGAAAAGACAAACGACGAGGAAGAATACCAGCAGCACCACGCTGCAAGGTTTTCACTGCTATCCAGCGCGAGATCGCCATGGCTGGCGGTCCAGAGAGGGCTTGCGCCCCCTGTCAGTTGCCTCCACCGGAGGGGGGTGGCCAAAAGGCGAAAAGAAAAATAGGGCACCAAAGAACACACCCGGGCTGTTGTGCCACCCCATTCTGTGATTCCCGTCTCGTTTTGCCCGTCTTCTGCTCTTTTTCTTGTTTGTGGGCTCCTGTGCTTTCGTTCCTCGCCTATCGCTCCATGCACTGTATCCCCCCAATCTGAACGTTCAGTCCTTTTCTTTCTTTCTTTTTTCTCTTTTTTTTCCATTGTTCCTCTTTGCTTCTCTCTCTGCCTTGGCCTCAACACACCCCTCTACCTCTTCTTCACCCCTCCACCTCTTCTCTCCACACCTCTCATGTACCCCTGCCCTCTGCTTGCGAGAAAAGGCACTCGTTCATGAAAATGGTGTTATATACATATATACTGTTGAGCACTCCGCTTCCGCGCTTCTGATATGTCTTTCTCGTCTATTTGGTTTCCATGTTCTGCTTCCACTCTGCTTTTGATTTCTCGCCTCCTCCTCACTTCTCGCGTCCCACGCGCCTGCCATCTCCTCGAATCGGTACGTACTGCCATTTTCTTTTCACAGCTCGGTCCGGGCTATATTTACTCGCCATTTCTGGATCTCTTGTTGTGGCTGTTGGTCCTTTCCGTCTTTTCTTATTTCTCCACGCTGGCTAACGGTTCTTCATCTCAGACTGCCTGGAGCCGGCTCGATTTCCAGGCGCCACCTTCCTCCTCCCACACCTCGCCCGACTCCCTCCAACTCCATCACATTCCCTGCCCATATAGCTCAATCACCTCGACCAGACTCTGGACCCTGCCGACGTTGCTGCTTCTTGGCTTGTCATTTTCTTCGCTGTTCACTTGTTTTCAGCTTGTCGCTTCTTTTTTTTCTCTTTCTTCTTCTCTTCTTTCCCCTTCTTCCCATTCCTGTGCCTCACTTTCTTTTGGCCTTCTTGGTCCGGTCTGCACACGTTTTCTTTCGTCCTCTTTTTCCTTTCCTTTCCGGGCTGGGTCCTCGTATATTCAAACACTTATTATTTAATACTCCTCCTATCCTCTTACCCAACTCATTCACGGGGCAGGCTTCACTCTCATCCTCTGGTCTTCCTTTGGTTCTTCAACTTGGATGCCAGCTCATCTGATAAGCATCCAGAGTTAGAGTGCTATCCCGCCTGTCAGCGCTCGCATCAGCAAGGTTCGTACCACACGATCTGACCTTGACCCCGGCTCTTGGAGCCTCTTGCTAACCTCACGGCTTGTGGCATGCGCAGCAGAACTTGCGCCATAACGCATACCATGGTCGCGGCAGCATAAATCAAAGACAAAAAGAGACGTAGCGCAACTTGATTCACCATCCTGACCCTCATGGGGAGTGTTTCTGAGATCTTTATAAACCATGGCGTCTCTCGGGCCGGGATCGAGGCCCCCTCTCGGACATGGCGGACGCGGCGGACACGATGATCGGACACGCACTCCTTACGGAACAGACAGCCTCACGCTTCAAGAAGCGAGCCGCGGCCACCCGCCACCACTCAGGACACCCGACCATCAACCCCGCAGATTCGCTCAACGGGGGCCTTTGGCCATTTCCTCGACGTCCGCCCAGCCTGTGGCCCGGCCTGGCCCAGGCCCGAGCAAAATACCGCAGACCACCTCGGTGCCCATTCTCACGGCTCCGGCACAGCGACGGCCCTCGGACCCGAGACAGAGGCCCCAGAAGCCTCAGAAGCCCCAGAAGTCGCAGTCACGCCCGCCCCTGACACATCAGTCTCAGTCCTGGGCCACGCAGATAGCTTCCCCGGGCGCGACACGTTCCAGCCCAAACGCCCTATCACCATCGGCCACTACACCGAGATATCCTCGCAGCGGATCCGGCAGCTCGGTCCAGACATTGGCGACCAAGTCGTCGGGCGTGCGGTCACGCAACAACTCAGCGGGCACTGGCTCGTCTTCCTCGGTCATGCGGTCGCAGACGCCGCTCGACATGGACAGAGGTCTGACCGAAAGCCCGGTCGATTTCCGTGCGGCGCGCAAGGCGGACGTGTCTAGCGCCCACGCCGTCGTTGTCTACCCAGAGCTCGATCGATATCGCGGCATCGATGTCTCGCCGGCGACGTCAGACGGTTATGGCCCGCCGCACCCTGATATTCTGTTCCGGCTAGCGACAGAGAGCCTCCCTGCACCCCCGACACCATACTATTCGGGCACGAACAGCCTGGCCAGCGGCATGAGTGGCAGTCCATCCACGCGCTTCTCAGAGTCGCCTGGCGCCGGGCCTTACAGTCGTGACACAACGCCCACGTCGATCTCGTCGCATTCTCCGGGCTTGGCCGCCACAGGCCGCATGATTCCGGCGCCGAGAATGCGCCAGACTGTTCGGGGCAGGGCTGGAAGCTTTGGAAAGGACGCCATGAGTGGAAATGGCGCAGCCTCGTCTGCCGCTCCCGCGCAGACCCTCTCTGCCATCAGGGAGTCACTCAACTCGTCATCCTCTTCATCCAACGGCACAGTGCGTGGGGGAGGTGCCAGAAAAGAGAAAATCAAGAAGAAAAGACTCTCGCCCACACCGCCAAGCCCGCCACCGCGCAAATCATCGCAAAAGTTCAAGAAATCCGGCGATGGGAACAAGGAGGGAGCTCAAGCCGAATCAGCTCAGCCGGCGCTGCCGGCCCCTTCAAACTATCCTGCAGCGTCCCCGAACGTTTCCACCAAAGCAGAGGTTCCTCTGCCTCTAGCGGCCGCGGCAGGCTCTAGCCAGCGGCATCAAGCGATGAGACCGCCGCCGGCTCGTCAGCAGCCAATGCCACCGGCGCGGCCCAGCAGAGACGGAACGCCTGATCTGTTGCAGCTAGGTTTTCCTGTCCCTGTCATCCAGAGCAACCTGACACATGCGCCTTCACCCGAGCATTTCGACGGCCAGAGCCGAGTCCTGTACAACCACCGGAGACCGGGGTCACCCTCCTATTCCCAGTCTGTCCAACCCAAAGAGACCGTCCGGTCGCCTACTCGCCAAACCGTCGGGACCACACAGGCCCAGACGACGCACACAGCCGAATCAAGAACTGTCTCGTCTTCCCCTGGCCCTACACTCTCGTCTCGTGCCGAATCCCGCCAGGCACAGGCGCCGGCACAAGCACCGAGCACCAATAAGCCTGGCAGAGCAGCACGCACGCCGAGCCCCAACGTCTCGACTTTTCGAACACGGTTTCCCCTCTTTGGCCGCCGGACCAAGACAGCTCCCACCGAGAACAGCGCCCCCGCTCCGGACAGAAAAGAGGCGACGACGCGAAGAGGACCTGCAGCCGGCACCGGGCACGAGGGATATGGCAGGCTTGCCGGCCGTCGAAGAAGCAGCAGCGTAAGCACGTTTCTCCGAAGCACCACCGGTTCGTCCCAGGAAAGCCTCTCAAGCCCCCAGTTTCAAGACCCATTTCTCCGCGACCGACTCAGTCCCGTGGTGATTGCCGGAGGCGAGGTCATTGAGAATCAAAACACCGGCTACGATCTGTCTCAGACCACGAGCAACACAAGCACCAGCGCCAGTGCGACGGCAGGATTGGGCACACTTGCCGTTCCTCACTATCGTCGCCCCAGCACCGACTCACAGTCCTCGCGAGAAGACCGTCTTTCTCTATGGCCCTCAGCAATTCCTCGCGGATCCCGCTTAGATTCCCCTTTTGGCAGCCAGGGACGCCGCCCGTCCGACAGCAGCGATTCTGAAGCGGTGATGAGATCAACACTTGCTTACCGCAGATCCGTTCATCGTCTGCAGTCGCCTGACCGAGCGCAAGTTCGTGTTCCGCGGCCTATTGTCGTGCGCCCAGCGCTCCAAGGCGACGGTGTGCCGGCACCCATGACGAGCATGGACATGTCCGTCATGTCGGACGATTCTTCGATGCAGGGTGCCGCGGGTGTCCGCCCCGACACCGGCCGGGGCCGCAAGGGCTCAGCAGCTGAGAATGAGAAGCAGCCGTCCATGCCCAAGAAACTCACCAAGCGCGCGCGGTCGCCTCGAAAATGGAACCTTTTTGGTCGCTCTCACAGCCAGCCGGCAACAGCCAAGAAGGCGCTGCAGTCAACGTCGACTGTTGCAGTCACGATTGAGGCAGCTGCGGTTCCTCCCGAAAAGGGAAAGTCGGTTGCCTTCTATGCCATGATTGATTCGTCAGAGCAGGAAGATGGCGACGGCGACATGGACGTCGAAGATGTGCTTCGCGAAGCGCGTGTGCTCGGCAGCCCCACAATGCCTCCGTTCAAGAGCAGCCGAGAAAGGAGGCCTTCCATTGAACAAACTGTTTTCGGCCCCGACGGGCCATCCCGCCTTCTTCCAGGTGCCCAGATGCAGCAGCCCGGAGCAACGCTCCAGCCCTCTCCCACCTCGCAACCACCACAACTGTCTCAAAAAACACAGCAGCAGCAGCAGCAGTACCATCCCGAGCTGCAGCCACCGGTCCAGCAACGCCAGCAGACCTCCCGACAACCTAGCCAGCAACGAGATACTGAACGTCCAAGGCAACCAGAACAGCACCGTCCCAAACAAGGCCAACAGCAGCAGCAGCAGCAGCAGCCAAAGTATCAACTTGCTCTATCATCCGAAGGCCCTGTCGTTCGAGAAGTGGATCTGAACCCGGTAGAGTCTGCCATCCCAAAGTCGACATTGCCTCCTGTCCCCACAAATACCCGACAAGGACGCCCAAGCAGACTCCCGCAGGTTGGCCGTATTCCAAAGGTAGTCAGTGCCCGGCCCGAGCAGACGTCACCAAAGAGCTTTTCGCGGCCCTTTAACCGCGTGAGCCTGCAACTGCCGCTGTCCATTGGTCCTCTTCTGGCTTCTCTGGATGCCAGCTCGGTCGCCAAAGGCCCAACTCCGCCCAAGTCGGTGACACCGGAGTTGATCCCAGACGGATCGACCGCAACGGGCAACTCCGTGGATCCACCTCCTCAACGCCGGTTCCGTCTGTCGCAGAATGTCTCATTGGACGCAGAGTACATTGGCCGTGGGCAAGAGTTTTTCAGTCTCATGCCGCGCAAGGACTCGCAGACCACATCGTGCACGAGCAGTTCCGGCCTCCTCAGCTTTGCAGATGCTACTGCCGTCGTGCCTGACCCGAGTGCACCACTTGCCGAGGACGAAATCTGGGACGAGTACAACGATCTCTTGGGTGACGAGTCAGCCAAGGCGCCTGTGTCTGCGGGCTCTTCTCAAGGCATGCCGTTCTATCTCGAAATCTCGTCCAAAAAGGCCGGCCTCGCCTTGCCAGACGCTGTCATGGCATCGGCAGTGAAGATGGACAAGACGAACGCCATCCCGCTTGAGTCTCCCACGATTGTCGTCGACCTTCGGCCACAGCGGAGCCTTGGTGACGCCCCCGCCAAAACGGGCCGTCCGCCTGTGGCTTCAAGCATATACTCTGTCAGCAGTCCGATCAAGGAGGCCAACGCTGCCGACCAGCGCGACTCGACCCTTTCTCAGCCGCCGCCAACGCCCTTTTCGGTGACAGACTTTGTGTCCGGCTACGGGGATCGGAACAATAGCGGCATCAAGGCCAAGAAGCAGCCCCCGTCGCCGAGAAATAGCGGCTCCTCGCAGTTGAGCAACAGGAGCAAGGCGCGCGTGTCGGACAGCAGCGTCTACAGCCAAGTGTCCGAGGACAACTCGCCCATTTCACAGGTGAACCTGCGCGTGGGCTCCATGACGGTCAGCAAATGGCTGACGTTTGGCCATGTGCTCTTCAGCCCCGCACGTGATGACATGGTGAAAGCCGTGAGCCCGCCCAACGGCCACTCCGTTCTCGTCATCGACGGCCTCGGCAACGACGACTGGTCCTTTTATGCTGCTGAGACGTACCCTGCCGCCACCTTTTTCAACCTCTCGCCGCGTGCGCCTCTGCCAGCCAACCACCAAAGCGGCGCCTCCGCCTTTCCCCTCAGCCCCCCCAACCACCACCAGGTCCAGTACAAGTCACACGCCGATAAGCTGCCGTTTGGGCCCGAGCTCTTCACGACGGTCGTGTTCCGGTTCCCCGGAGCTGCGCCGGAAAGCTACTACAGGAATATTGTCAACGAGGCTCGTCGTGTGCTGAAGCCCGGCGGCTACCTGGAGCTGTCTATCCTGGACCTCGACCTGAACAACATGGGCCCGCGCACGCGGCGCGCCGTTCGCCGGCTGAAGGAGCAGATCCACGGGCACACTCCAGACATGCACTTGGGCTCGGCGGCGGACGCCATCTTGCGCCTTCTGGGCCAGCGGGGCTTTTCCGACATCAAGTCCTGCCGTGTCGGCATCCCTGTTGCCAGCCCCATTTCGCAGAGACACAGCGGCTCGCACGGCGGCGGGCCCAAGCCGAATTCAAAGCCACAAAAGGACCAGCGCAGCCTGGCCGAGATGATCAGCGACGAGAGCCCTGTCGCTGACGAAAGCATCACAAGCATGGTCGCACGTGTGGGCCGGTGGTGGCACAGCCGGTGCTACGGCGATGCTGCTGTCGAGTCATCTCAACGCCAAGCACCCAACGCGACAAAGAGCAACGACATGTGGATGGACCGCGCTCTGCTTGGCGAATGCGAAGAGTGGCGGACCAACCTCAAGCTCACGGTCTGCTACGCCCGTGTTCCCGACATCAAGCGAGTTGCCAGTATCTGACAGCCCTCTCCCCTCCCCCATTCCCTCTTCCCCCATTCCCTTCTTCTCTTCTTTTTCCTAGTCATATTGTTTTCATTTTTTAAAGGACGGCGCCACAGCTACACAAAGAAAACACAAGACAGGCGCAAGCCTCATAGCATTCATTTGCTCAGCTCCTCGTCGGTACACAGCATTCTTCTAGAAGAACCATCTTTTTGTATTACACAAACACAGCAGCGTCTGCCGGTTGACACAGAACGGCGGCGTGCGAGCCCTCTCCGGCTTCACAGGGCCTCCTTCTCGAGGTTCAGAGGGTCCTTTCTTTGCTTCTATTCTGGCGTTTATGTGGATGAGCACAAGCAACGTTTCGTTCCCAACGTCCGTTTCTAATGTTCGCGTCTCTAATTTCCCGCTGCCCTTTGCATTGGCTTGATTTTCTCGTCATTTGTTTTCCAGCGAGCGCGCCTTGTTTTTGTCCTTTACCCCCCCTCTCTTTATCATCAATGCTGGACCATTGTGGACGGGGCTGCTTCTGCTCAACGCTGATGCCAAAGCACCGTGCCGAGGCACAATGGGTGGCCCTTTTGGTTGTTTTCCTCTTCCGATTTATTCAAGCTGGGCTACAAAGGTCATGGGCAGTCCACATAGCAGGACATTTTTAGAGATACCCTTTATGAGACACCTTTTTATGATCAAAGGCAACCCTCTATGAGGTAATGCAAACAATGCCGAGATCGACTTTGAAAAGACAACGTGCGACTGTCTGTCCTATATTGGTCTTCTGCACGCCGCCACACTGCAACGACGCACATCTGTTGCCTGCTTCCCTCGCATCCGGAACTTTGGGTGGACAGACCAAGTCTTGGTTCGCTGCGTAGGAGATCCATTTTATATCCTTGTAAATCAAACAACGTATGCTAGGCCCATTATGTCCCCGTTGCACCTCTTGCTCCCTTTCTTTTCTTCCCAACGACATGTTGCTTGTACCTCGAAAACAGAATACTATTTGGGGAGAGCTTGCTTTTACCGCAAAAAAAGACTTGTCCCAAGAAGCCCGTCAACACAGCGAGTTGCACTCCTCTTTCCTGCCAAGCAACCCGATAATAAAAGACGAAATGTAGGGCCATCAAGTAAATACCCGCAAAAGACACGACCAGGAAGGCGACAGAAAGGGGGCAAAGAAATCAAGCAAAGTAACCGAATAAACTACTAAACACAAGTCAGAGGGGAAGCGCTGCCAATATATGGAAGCTATAAGCCAAAGCGCTTTGCGCGCTCCTCGGCCTTCTTCCGCTCAGCAGGGTCCGAGAGAAAGTCGAGGCCCTTGGAACGCTGTTGGCCGCTGTTGTTGTTGGTGTTGCCTCGCCGGTCGTTGCGGTCGTTGCGATTGTTACGGTTATTGTTGTTGTTGTTGTTTCGGTTATCGTTCCGGTTGCGGTTGTTCTGCGCGTTGTTGTTATGGCGCCGGTCCGACGTCGACCGCTTGTTGTCCCGTCGGTCGCCATCGCCGCCGGCACCGCCGCGACCGCGCTTCAGCGGCCGGTCCGGCAGGGCCACGTCGAGGCTGTTGAGGATCGCGTCCTTGATTTTGTCGGCCTCCTGGCTGCGTGCACCGGCCGCCGGGTCAATGCCGAAGCGGGCCGCGCGAGCAGCCGCCTTCTTGGCATCCTCGTCTTCTGTGTCCTTTGCGGCCTCGGACGTGATGCCAAACCGCTTCGCGCGCGCCTCGCGGCGGCGCAGCTCTTCTTCAATGTCAATGGCTGAGGCAGCAGGCGCTGCAGGGGCCTCTGTCGCGGCGGCAGTGGCTTCCACGGGCGCAGCAGCAGCAGCAGCAGCAGCAGCAGCAGAAGCAGCAGGGGCGGCGGCGGCGGTGGGGGCCGCATCGGCCGGTGCAGGTGCTGGCGGAGCAGCTTCGGGGGCAGGCGCCACAGCCGAAGGAGCAGCCTCGGCGGGCTGCGCTGCCGGCTGCTCGTCATCCCAGTCGATCTCATCTTCGTTGCCTGCACGTGCCTGTTAGCTGTCTGGTCTATTGGGCCTCTTGTCCCCCCCCCCCCCCCCCATCTCAACGTACTCTTTGTCTCCGGCTTCGCGGCCGCGTCGTTTTCCTGCAGACGCGCAACAAGGTCGGCCTTCTTGCCGCTCAGGGGCAGGCCGCGGTCGGCCAGGAGCTTCTTCAGCTCCTCGACCTTGAAAGAGGCGTAGTCGGCCATGTTGCTTGCAGGTTGTGCAGGCGGATAAACGACTGTTTGTTGTCTGGAGAGATGGGCGTGCGCAAAAACAACGGGGAAAGAAGCTGTCGCAGAGCGGCAGAGCGGCGCAAATCGACCGCGAAAGACAAACTCAAGCAAGGCGACACAGATGCAACGCGATTCGGAGCAGGATGGGTTGCAGGAAGCGAGGCGGCAGTGGTCGTTGGGATAAAGTGTTTTCTGGCGCTCTCTTTTCGCAAGGGGCGCCTTGGAGAGACGCGACAGCCAATCTAGCGAGCAGGTCGCGCAAATAGCCCGTGTTAGGTAAGCTGGCAATGTGGCTGGTGGGGCAAGCCACATTGACACAAAAGCGTGACGTGTCACATGATGTGATTTACCCCAGCTACTTTTGTCCCCACACCTCTCCCCGGGCTGGACCTCGGCAGCAGCAGCCATAATGTGCCCACAGCAGCTGGACGCGCTAAAATATCTGGTGATGCTCCAGCGCTGACACGCAGTGGGCCGAGAGGCGGGGAATTAGCAGGCGTTTGTTGGGGCCCCGAGACGGATGGGGCCAAGCCGCGGCGTATGGACGACATGTCTTGTTCTTGTTATATTGCCGTTGTTTCCCTCTCCTCTTTTGTTTGTCTTTTCTCCCGTCCGTCTTCTCCAGCACCCCCTGACCTTCACCATGGCCGACAGAATTCCTACCATTGTGAGTTGCCGCGGCGTCTGCTTCCGACTTCCGAGTTCCGAGGAGGAGCTTGTGCTGGAGCTGGTTTTCTCTGGTTTTTCTCTTTCCACCGTGGGACGGGCTGCTGACTGCCGTGCACAGTGCTCGAACCGCGTCTCGGACAAGGCGAAGCAGTATCTCGACACTGTCGCCAAGTTTGTCCAGGAGGAGTGCATTCCGTAAGTCCAGAGCCGGCGGGACGGAGACGCGCCGCAGACACCGGCTGACACAGACTGATGCGCGCAGCGCCGATGCCGTCTTTGATGCGCAGGTCGGCGTGGGCGACGCCCGCTGGGAGGGCCACCCGCACATTATGGAGGAGCTCAAGGCCAAGGCGCAGAAGCTCGGCCTGTGGAACCTGTTCCTGCCGCGGGGCCACTACAAGGAGAGCCCGGGCTTCACGAACCTCGAGTACGGCCTGATGGCCGAGTGGATGGGCCGCTCGCGCACGGCGCCCGAGGCGTGCAACTGCGCGGCGCCGGACACGGGCAACATGGAGGTGCTGGCCAAGTACGGCAACGACGCGCAAAAGGCGCAGTGGCTGCGGCCGCTGATGGAGGGCCGGATCCGGTCGGCGTTTCTGATGACGGAGCCGCAGGTGGCGTCGTCGGACGCGCGCAACATTGAGATGCAGATCCGCCGCGAGGGCGGCGAGTACGTGCTCAACGGCCAAAAGTGGTGGTCCAGTGGCGCCGGCGACCCGCGCTGCAGCATCTACATTGTCATGGGCAAGAGCGACGGCAGCAACAAGGACCCCTACCGCCAGCAGTCGGTCGTGCTGGTGCCGGCCGACACGCCGGGCATCACCGTGCACCGCATGCTGAGCGTCTACGGCTTCGACGACGCGCCGCACGGCCACGGCCACATTACCTTTTCCAACGTGCGCGTCCCCGTGGCCAACATTGTGCTCGGCGAGGGTCGCGGCTTCGAGATCATCCAGGGCCGCCTGGGCCCCGGCCGCATCCACCACGCCATGCGCACGATTGGCGCGGCGGAGCGCGCGCTCGACTGGATGCTGATGCGCATCAACGACCCGCGCAAGACGCCCTTTGGCAAGCGGCTGCGCGAGCACAGCGTCATCATGGAGTGGGTCGCGCGCTCGCGCATCGAGATCGACGCCGCGCGCATGCTCGTGCTCAATGCCGCCATCACCATGGACGAGCAGGGCCCCAAGGCCGCGCTGTCGCAGATCGCCGAGGCCAAGGTCATGGTCCCCAGCATGGCCCTCACCGTCATCGACCGCGCCGTGCAGGCCTTTGGCGGCGCCGGCGTCTGCCAGGACACGCCCCTCGCCGGCATGTGGGCCGGCATCCGCACCCTGCGCCTTGCCGACGGGCCCGACGAGGTCCACCTTGCCCAGATGGGCCGCAACGAGAACAAGCGCGGCGAGGCCGTCACCGCCCAGATCAAGTGGCAGCAGGCCAAGGCGGCCGAGCTGCTCCAGGCCCGCGGCCTGACCAAGGCCGAGCCCGGCACCCGCATCCAGCACCGGTCCGCTGCGCGGCTGTAGGGCGCGTGAACTGGGACAGATTGTACAAATACATACTCGTAGGAATGGACACAGCATGTCCTTGCTTTTTACAATCGTTTTGCATACGAGTACTCGTATGCGCTGCAATATACATACAAAAGCGTCGCAGTCTTGTGCCATGACGACACGCCATGAAGCGGTGCAAAGCACTCGACAACGAATCATTGATTGAACTGCTGGCTTCCTGTTGTCGAGGTGATGCGCTGCGTGCCGTTGGCCCGTCGCAAAATCGACATATGCACTGGGAACGAGTGGTCCTTCCCGATTCGGAGGCGCAACAGTGGGTCTGCCCATGCCGGCCCATGCCGCCTGGCAGCTGTTGCCGCGCCAACCCGCACCTTCTCTGTTTACCACATGTTGCGACAGCACCTTCTCCCGCACAGGACCCGCAAATTGGGCCAGGCCCGCTGTAGGCAGGCACCTCGCAGGCCCCCATGCTGTCGCCGTCGCTCCTTCCAGTCGGTGAAGCAGTGGACGAGAGGGCGTGAAGAAACGCACGCCACGGCAGGAGCCCCACTGCCTTTTCTTTGACCTGGTTCCGTTTCCAGCTTTTTCTTTTCCTCTGCCATCGTCACAAGGTGACGCCAGACTTGTTTCTTTGCAACTTAAAAACGCCTGCCGTCCGTTGTGATTTTTTTTTCAGCATCCTGTCCGACCGCTCGCAGACCATCCATCTTCACGCCCGCCCGCCTGCGCCTTCTCTCGCCACAAGCCGCATCGCATCGACAGCTGGACAACGCGGCTCTTTACGGCTTCACAACCACCCCCGTCGCACGGCCGCTCGCCATGGACTTTGCACCGAAGCCTGTCCTCGGCGACAAGGACGTCAACGCGGCGATTGTCGGCGCTGCGCCCGCGGCCGCTGCCGCCGGCAAGGACATCAAGAGCATGGAGTACCACCGCCAGGTCCTCCAGTCCAAGATGGAGGCAGAAGGGTGAGTTGACTAGACCGACTGCGTTTGTGCGACCCCTTGCTGGCGAGGCCGGCCGCTGACTCGTGCTCTCCCGCCAGCCCCAAGCAGTACGTCTCGCCGTCCGACAACATCATGAGCCCCTGTACGGCCAAGCTCAAGGCCCTGCGCACCAAGCAGGTCGGCAAGGCCAAGCCCAAGTCGCTGTTTGCCCAGGCGTCTGCCCGCAAGATGATGGAGGGCGGCAGCGCGCCCAGCGCTCGGAGTAGCTCGCCCTTTTCGGAGTAGGCGAGCGCACACGACGCTCGTGGGGCCAACAAGGCCGCAAAAGGAAAAGGCACTGCCCCTTTTGTGCCTGCTCTGCATGTCCTGTTTTTTTGCGTTGGGCATTTTGGCGTTGTGGCCCCAGGCGTTTCTGTTATTTGGGGGTTTTCGCTTTTTGTTTATTCCTGGACGTTGCCTCACCCGCTCTTGCTCTTACGTTTCCTTTGTTGCCGCATGTCTTTTGGTTTCCTGCAAAGGTGCAGTTCACAATACAAATCCAACATGGTTACAAACTCGGCATGCCGTGAAATCATCGGATCTTGGTATATACACACACGACAGTCGCTGCCCTGTCACGCCTTCCACCCGCTCACAATGTAAACAACGTCCTCGTCGGCCACCAGGTGGCCCAGGCCAACGCGCTGCGGTACGTGCCGCGCACTGGCGCCCCAGACCAGCGCATACTTGAACGTGTCCTTGAGCGTGCGGTGGATGCGGTCGCACACGTCCTCGATGGTGCTGTTGGACCGCACGATCAGCGCCTCGCTAAAGTCGGGGTCGGTGCCCTTGCGCTTGGTGTAGATGCGGATCAGCCGCAGCTCCTGCCAGCACCGCTCCACCACCTGCTGGATGCCCAGGTCCAGCTCGCAGCTCATGACCGCCGTGTGCGGCTCGCGCGCCAGCTGGTCCAGGAACTCGAGCGACACGCTGTCAATCTTGTTGTACACGTACAGGCAGCGGATGTACTTGCGGTGGTCCTTCATGATCACGTCGATAAAGTCGTCGATGGTGGCGTTCTCGTCGCGCACGAGCACCTCGCAGTTGAGCATCTTGTAGTCGCGCAGAATGTTGAACACCATCTTCTCGTCGAGGTTCTTGGGCGGCGACTGGAACGTGATCTTGACGCCGCCGGCCTTTTTCGGCTTGAGGTAGATGTTGGGCGGCTCGCAGTTGAGCCGGATGCCCACGGCCTCGAGCTCGGCCTCGAGCAGCGCCCGCTGCTCCTGCTTCTTGGTGGCATCGAGCACCATCAGGATCAGGTCGCTTGTCTTGGCCGCCGAGATCACCTGCCGCCCGCGGCCCTTGCCCTCGGCCGCGCCCTCGATGATGCCCGGCAGGTCCAGCAGCTGAATCTCGGCGCCGCCGTACTCGAGCACGCCCGGAATGGCCGTGAGTGTCGTAAAGGCGTAGGCCGCCACCTCGGACCGTGTTTTTGTCACCTTTGACAAGAACGTCGACTTGCCCACCGACGGGAAGCCCACCAGCGCTATGCGCGCATCGCCGCTTTTGCTGACATCGAAGCCGGCGCCCGGGCCGCCGCCGGAGCCTGGGCCGGGCTCCAGCAGCTGCGCACGAAGGCGCGCGAGTTTTCTGGCGGGGGTCAGCGTGGCGTGTCTGGCAAGGATGGCAGAGAACGCAGCTGCTCACCCTTTTAATAGACCGAGATGGTATTCTGCGAGCTTGTCAGCAGCACGGCCTTTAATGGACATTGCTCCTCATAAAACATACCTGTGGCCTTGTTCTCTGTGGACGGAAGCCGGTCTTGTCAGCATCCCCGGTGCTCATGGCAGCTCTTGGCTTCGCGTGCGCCCGGCCTTACTCTGCGTCTTTCGCATCTCCTCCTCAATCCTAGGCCGCAGTCAGCACACGCCAAAGATCCCAAGACCGCCGGTCCACAGACACAGCCACACCCCGGGCCGTTGCAATCGCATACTCCTTGATCTTCTCGGTGATGTTCACCATCGTGGCGGCAGGGGGCGCGGCTCGCTGCGCGCAGCAGCTGGGGGGGGTGTGGTTGTCGGTGTCCGGTCGAGGTGCCGGTGGCTGAGCGGCAGTCTGCTGTTCAGTCTATGGAGACGTTGTCAGATGCCGGGTTTCGTCGCTCGCTCGCGCGCTGTCGCTTCTTGTTTTGCTCTGCACGCCTCGAATTGCGGTCGACGTCAAGATTCCTTTTTGCGGGGTGGTGGGGCTGCTAGGATAACGTTTTTTTCTCGCGAAGCAGGCGCGGCCGTGTTCAGCGCAAACGCTGGACGGCGCCAAAATACACTGGCTTCCGGCCGGAGGTGTTAATAGTATGCTTGCCAGGCCGGCATTCAAGCGTATACAATTGTGTCTCTCTCCTTTCGCCATTCTTATTTCCTGCAGCTGGTTTTTTCACTGTGTTTATAATGTATACTGTACATGACACAAAAATATAACAAAAAAAAGAACGTTAAATAAAAAAACGGCAAAAAAACAAAAACGTACAGCAGCGGGTATTCGCTGGTCGTCACCGACCCAACTACTAATCCGCCGATTATTAGCTTGACTAGGGGAGAGCGGACGGGATCCCGTATTTTCTAATATCTATGGCCGTACGTGAAAGACTGGGTATCTTGTTTTCCTTTTAAGGGACAGCACACGGTCTACCCGCACATCTTGAACATATGTATCCAGATGTTCATGTATCCAAAAGTCGTAAATGCCACGTTGCTCCTGCCAAACGGCTCGATGGACATTATATTCTGGCAAAAAAAGGCCCTGAAATGGCATCAGCTGTTAAAGATGCGCGAGTACAGCATCTCGTGCCGGCCCATCCAGAGGTCGATCACGGGCACGGTCTGCCCGGCCTCGTCGACCGGCACGTGCCAGGCGCCCTCGACGGCTTGCGCCACCAGTCGCTGCACGTGCGCCGACGCCAGCAGCCGCTGGGCCTGGTACGGACCCAGCAGGCTGGCGCGCACGGCGGCCGACAGCAGCGCCTTGACGTGCGCCAGGACAAAGACGTCGGCGGCCTGGCGACGGCCCAGGCCGGCAAGCGCGGCGACGGCGCCGAACAAGGGCGGCAGATGTGCCGAGGCGTCGGGCAGCGTGCCCGGCGGCGGGTTGGACGAGCGCTTCACCAGGCGGGCAAACGGGCGCAGCGGGTCGGTCTGGGCGTCTGCGGCGAGCGACGGCGAAAAGGCACGCTCCCAGACGGACAGCAGGGCGCGGCCCTGGGCGACAGAGGCGCGGCGGCCGACGGTGCAGATGATTGTTGCGTCGTACGTGTCGTCGAGGCGCGCGAGGGCGCTCGTGAAGCCGTTGCGGGACGGCGGCGACGACGGCACCACCGCGGAGGCCGCGTCGTGGGCGGCCAGCACAAACGGCAGGCTGGCGTGGGCGTAGGACGAGACGGACAGCGGCAGAAACGCGGCAAAGGCGTCCGGCCCGCTCCGCATGCTCCTGGGCAGGGCCTGGGCGGCGGCGGCGGCCTTGTCGTGTGCAAGAAACGACTCGAGGCCGCTGCTAAAGGCAAACGAGCCGAGGGGCAGCGCCGAGTCCGACAGAAGAAAGAGAAAGTGCTGCTGCTGCTGCTGCTGCTGCTGCTGCAAGGACGGTGCATCCAAGGCTTCTTCATGCCGGCTCTGTTGCTGCCGGCGTTGTTTGGCGGCGCGCAGACGCGTTTCGAGGTCGGCAATCTCGCGGTCCAGGGCCTCGAGGCCGTCCATCCTCGAAAGAGGGTCGTCCATGGAAGAGGCGAGACGCAGTGCTGCAAAAGGGGAAAGGATGCGGTCAACAATTGAAAGACACGACGGTCAAGGACGGCGTTGACGCGGCTTGACGACGGAGCAAAGTGTTGATGGTAGAGCGAGGTCAAGAGGAACAGTTGTATTGGCGGGCTTGATAAGCTTGTCGTTTGTGCCGCTGGCCCGCATTGGGCGCTTTGTGTTAGTTAGTCGTGAATGGTTTGGCGCCAGTTTTTGCCAGTCACGGAAACTCGTTCAAAACCAACAAAGTATATAACAGTGCCCAAAAAGGCGACAGCCAAATGGACATCCAAAGCCAGAAAAGGGATATAGAACGCATCCCTCCAAAAAGAGCCGTCTGCCTCACCGCCGTTTGTCCATGCCTGTATCGTTCCCAGCATTGTCCCTTTCCCCCGGGCCCATGCAGATATTAAACAAGCAATACCAGCGTCGAGCAGCCTGGAAGGACCTCAGATGTGTTTCTTGATCCTCCAGGCCGGGCTCGCCTCCCACAAGCCATAGCGACCCAATACAAAAGCGACACAATACAAAAAGCCAAAAATCATTCGAGCGCGCGGTATCACAAAGAAACAGAAAGTGAAAAGCAGAAAGCAGAAAACAGACAAGAGACAACAGAAAACAGAAAAAAAAAGTCGTCGGTGCACAGCGGGGGAGCCACGACGGGCCCCAGAATCAATCCGGCAGGCCCTGCTGCGCGCCACAAACACATAAGCCAAAGAGAATTGCCCCAGAGAGGAAGCGAGAAAGCGCAATGACAAACCCGACCAAACATTAGCCAAAGGCCAAAGCGAAAAGCCAAAGGACAGCCAAACCAGCCAAAGCCGGACAAGCCACAGCCGTGTTCCCCGGCCAATAAACAATCTGGCCGTCAATTGACAAGAGGAGGCGAGGGATCGGGATCAGGCGAACAGTGCGAGCCGGAGGGCCACAACGCCGCAAACGCCTCATACGCCATCAAGAGTTGCCATTATTATCATCCCCGGCAAGGTAGGAACGCAGAAGCATGAAAGAAGCGAAGGAAACCAAGGGGGGTGGGAGGGAAAAAAAGGGGGAAATCAGAGCAAATTCACAAAATCGTAAATGTCCACTGCCGCAACAGACCGGCGGGTCGGCCCTTGTCGAGAGGCGGCCCGCAGAGTACTTGTTTGTGCCGAGCGGCTGTCCTCTCTTTTATTTCCGCAGCACGGCGTCGTACAGGCTGACAAGGCCCGTGATCGCGGCGCCGGTGATGGCGCCTTGCCAGCCGCCGTACAAGGCCGAGTTGATGCGGGCGACGGCCAGCTGGTCGACCCAGCCGCCCAGGCTGACGCCCTGTGCCTGGATCACGTAGACCAGCACGGCCTTGGCCACGCTGAACGTCAGCGGATCCACGGCATACTCGGAGTTGGAAAAGGGCCGCGAACGGCCGCGGCCGGTGTGGTGGCTGCCGCTGGCGGCCGACAGGTTGAAAAAGTAGCCGACAAACGACGGCAGCACAATGGAGATCAAAAAGAAGAGCGTGACGGGCGCCCAGAACGACGTCGTCAGCAGCAAAAATACGTCGGGCAGCGACACGGGGTACTCGCTGGTGCCGAGGAAGCTGATGGCAGGGATCGAAAAGGCGTAGCGCAGCGGAAGCACCTCGGCGCGCAAGTTAAACCACTCAAAGGCAGAAACAAGCAGGGCGATGGCGTAGACGGTGGACAGCGATTCGCGCGTGGCCTGGGTGACCTCGGTGATGCCCGAGTCGGCGTAGATGGAGACAACGCGCTCGCGCACGGCCAGCGCGCTGCGGTCGACCGCCTGGGCCACGTCGGCCGGCGACGCCGGCAGAGCAATGCGGCTCGCTGCCAGGGACAGGGCACGGCCCGGGGTGCGGATCAGCGCGCTGGAGCGGCCGGCCGGCTCGTCGTCGTCGGCGCTCGCAGCCGTGACAGTCGACTCGTCTGCGGGGGCCTTGGTCTGGCGGCGTTTGGGCACCTTGACCTCGGACGTGGACGCAGACGTCTCGCGCTTGACGGGCGAGCCGATTGTCTTGGCGCGGATGTTGAAGTAGGGCGCGAGCCGCGGGTCGGACGACAGGTGCGACGCGTTCTCGGTCAGGTACTCGTCCAGAGCCGTCTCGAGGTCGCTCTTTTTCAAGCTCGACACGCTGCAGAGGTTAGCAGGCTTGTCCGGGGATTGCGCAGCGCCGGGAGCGTCGCATGTTTTCCTTTTTTCTTTTCTTCTTTTCTTTCCTTTTACGGCAGGAAATGCGCCTGGCGACATACGCGTCTTCTCCTCGCGGCAAATCGCATAGGCCACGCCGTTGCGCACGGCGCAAAGGGAGGGCGGCACGTGTCGACGCAAAAAGAAACGACGAAGATGCCCAATGAAAACAGACGGCGATGCCCAACAAACGCCCCGACTCGCTGAAAACGAAAAACACCGCACGAGAAACCCGCACAAAACGCGATGCAACACTCACTTCTTCAGACCGACCGTCTCGGCGATGTCGACGAGGTCCGACTTCTTTTGCGCGCGCAGCCAGGACGTCATCTTGATCGGATGCGAGGCCGGAGGAGATGGAAAGGTGGGGAGGATGCTTCCTAGTAGCGACGCGCTGTGCGACGGCTCGATAAATTAATTCGCGACGAAACTCGAATGCCGCGTGGCGATGCAGGTGTCTGGCAATGCGTGCGGGACGGCGTGGGCGTCAACAAGCAATGGCGATGTTGTTTTGATGCGGTGGGCAGGTGTGCAAAAAGGGCTTTGCGCGATGTGCTTGTAAAGTCCGGGATCACAGGATGGGGGGGGCAGGTGGCGGGTATTGGGCGCGGCAGGAGGATGGTTTGTTTATGTTTTGCTCTGGCGCCGGCGTCGCGTGGGCGGTAGATCAGTGCAAGGCAGGTGGGTGGTGGCACGAAAGGAAAGAGCAAATGCGGGTTCGCAAATCAGCGGGCAGCAGTGCTCCACTCCCGTCCGCAACGGCCCTGCCAGCGGAGCAACACAGGCCTGGCGGGAATTACAAAGTAGGCAACGGAACGCGCTCTGGCGCGCAGGGGAAATACGGAAGTAGCAAGAGACGTGGACGGGAACGGAAGGGGCGCTGGACACGCCTCTGGATTGATTGGAAATGACAACGCTCGGACAAATTCTTCTTGACATGGAAGGCGCCTCCGAGCCTGCGAGCCTGTTTCTTCAGCGCTCGGCGCTCACCGTTGCGCCTGCCCCGGCGACGGCTGAACAACCGCTCACGCATAGTATGGCGTTCGGGGCCTCGCGGCGTGAGTGCCCTTGTGGACTTGCAGACGCGCCGGCCGCTGCTTCCTGACGGCGGTGGCCTTCTTGGAAACAGCGTGCTTGGCTTGCAAACAATCACATTGTAAACGGGAAAGACCAAACGACGGTGTGCATCCAGGGGAATGGCATCGACGCAAGTTGCGCTCAGATCGACGACCATCCACCGATCTGGCGTCATGCGTCCGGCCACAACTCGCGGGTATCGAGTGCGACGCAGACAGGTATCTATCTTACGTTACGATTCTCTAAAGAGCTGGTTGGCGAGTTGAAAAATGCTTTGTTCTGGGGTCGGAAACAAAACGCAGCTCTGGCATTCATCGAAACCAAAAAAAAAAAAAAAAAAAAAAACGACCGAGACACCCAGTAGGCGTGCGTGCTCTCTCTCCGACAGCAGCGCCCGCACGCCGCCCCGTTTCCGCCGCCGTGTCTGTGCCCTCATACATCGACGCACTGCACAAACCGCTCCTGGCCGCGCGGCACGAGCCGCACGGGCACGGCGGCCGTGCCGTGCAGCTTGAGCGTCAGAACGCTCGTGGCGCCGCGCAGCGTCGCGCGCGCGCGCGCCTGGGCTTTGCCGTACAGCGCGCGGCGCGCCGCGGCGTCCATGGCGGCCACGGCCTGGTCGTCGGCCCAGTCGTCGACGGCGAGCTCGATGCTGTAGCGCTGGAACAGCACGGCCAGCGCGGCCAGCATCTCGACCTGGGCGATGCGGCGGCCGAGGCAGCTGCGCGGGCCGTCGGAAAAGGGCACAAAGCTGCCGCGGACCGGCCGGAACAGCTGCGCGCTCGTGTCGGGGCCGCTGGGGCCGCCGTAGTCTTCCGTGTCGGCGCCGGCAATGTCCGCATTGTCTGCATTGTCTGCCTGTGCCAACGCGTCCTTCTCGGCCTCCTTTTCAAACCACCGCGCGGGCGCAAAGCGGTCGAGGTCAGACGCCGAGGCCGCCGGCCAGTGCTTGGGGTGGCGCTGCACGGTCACGGCGCTCAGCAAAACGTCGCAGCCGGCCGGCAGCAGATGCGTCTGGCCGGTTTCGCGCAGCGCAAGCGGCTGGTCGGCGGCCGGCGTGACCCATTTCGGCAGGTTGACGACGGGCGGCATGAGGCGCAGCGTCTCGTTGATGGTGGCGCCGAGCATCGAGGCCAGCATGCCGTTGATGCTGGCCTCGTAGTCCCACGTCGTCGGGTCGGTGTCGCGGCCCAGCAGCCGGTCGACGTCGGCCTGCAGCGCGCGCTGGCTGCCCGGGCTGTTGGCGAGCTCGACCAGCGCAAAGTGCAGCGAGTTGGCCGTCGTCTCGTGGCCGGCCACCATCATGATAAAGGCGTTGCCGATGATCTCGTCGTCCGTCAGCGTCGTCTCCGCCTTGGCCGTGCCCGGCTCCTTCTTTTTCTTTTTCGTCTTCGTCTCTTCGTCGTACCGGCTGCGCACCAGCTGGCCCATCAGGTCCATGCCCTGGTCGTCGCCGCAGCCGCGGTCGGCGTTCTCCTTGGCAATGGCAATCTTGTCGTCCAGAAACTCGCGCATGTAGCGCACATAGTTGTCGTTGGCCTCGTACGCCGCGCGCGGCGCCTTCATAAACAGGCTGAGAAGCCGCAGCAGCGGCGACGGCATGATGAGCAGCATGAGGATGTGGTGCAGCACCACCTCGACCGACGCGGCAAACGTCAGCGTGTGGCCGGCCGGCGGCGTCTGGCTGCCGTACTTGCGCATGCGCGGGTCCGTGTCTTCGGGCAGCCGCTCGCCGGGCCACGTGAAGCGCAGGCCGAAGCCGACATAGCCGATGATGTTGAGCGCCAGCGTCATGGTGTCCTTCTCAAGAGTCGTGATGGTCGGGCTGTCGCTCCGGGCCGTCCCGCTCCACTTGGCGACCATGCCCTGCGCCTGGCGGATGGCCTCGGCAAATGTGTGCGCGGCGTTCTTCTCGTTGAACGACGCGCTCGTGGCCTTGCGGTGGAGGCGCCAGACGGCGCCCTCGGTGGTCAGGATGTTGCGGCCAAACATCTCGAGCACGCTGTAGTGGAGCGTGGCCTTGGGGAAGTGCTCGCGGCGCGATGCGATCTCGTGGATGGCGCCGGGGCTCTGCGTCACCAGCGTGAGCGAGCCGGGGCCGGCAATGAAGAACGTGTCGCCGATGCGGCCAAAGTGCTCCTGGCCGGTGACATAGCCCCAGTCAGGCAGCATGATGAAGAGCCAGTCCTCCCACAGGCGCCTGGGCAGCAGCTTGATGAAGAACACCCAGAACTTGAAGGTGAGCTGCCAGAGCGTGTTGTACGGAGAGCATGCTCGGTGGTGTTAGGGCTGGCGGTCTAATAGCAAGGGCTTCGAGGGTTCTCGACATACGCACGACGAGATAGGGGAGGCCGGCCTTGCGGGCCTTGCGGATGTTGGTCCGGAGGCCGCTGGCTACCGAAAACACCCAGAAGCCAACGAGGGCGCCGACAACGGCCAGAATCCCGGAGGCCATGCTGCCCGTGCCGATTGGTTCGTCGTTTGGTGGCGCTGTCAATAAGAGCCCAGCAGGCCGTTGATTCGTCTGACTGGGTGCAGGAAGTCGAGCAAAACAGGAGTGCAGCAGAGCTGTGCAATGGGGACAGGGACCGCTAAACCATGCTTGAGGCGTAAAGCTAGAAAAAAAGAAAAAAAAAATCGAGAGAATGAGGGAGAAAAGCGCAAGACAATTACCAAGAGATACGAGTAAAGAACGAGGAGATAAAGAGCTCAGACTTGGGCAAAAGGAAACAACGCCAAAGCCCACACTTGCAGGGTCAAACTTCAAACCAACCCGGAGCCAGGGCGCTCCGGGCTCCGCGTTACAGCGGAAGAGGGACCGAACGGTGACGCTGCTAGGTCTTTGGGGAAATGAAGAAAAAAAGAAAGAAAAAAGAAAAGAAAAATCCATGAGGAATTCACAGCGCAGACAGGCCCGGCTGCCGCTTTTTCAGGAGGACGTGGCCACTAATGGTGCCGCATCATTTTACTGACAGGATGAGAAAGGTTCCGCGGCGGTGCAGCATGAAACGAAAAAGAAATGTTGATCGGACCATCGGGGGGTTCGAGAGAAGCAAACGGCCCAGGCCTTATTGGTGGATAAAGTGGAGTGCACTAGGTGCCTTCTATGGCAGCTGCAGAAGTGGCTGGAAGGGCAGTGGCAAAGACACTAAACTGCTCTGTACGAACGCTTGCTGGTGCAGCCTCGCCAAAATCTAACCTCGTCCATCTTCAACCTCACTCGACCGACACCACGACATTGCTGTCCACCCCGCCCGCCACCGTCCGACAACAGCACCGCCGGCCTTTCTTTCTGCTCCCCCACCCCCGACCGCCGCCATGTCCCGCCATCATCCCGATCTCGTCATGTGCCGCAAGCAGGCCGGCATCGCCGTGGGCCGGCTCTGCGACAAGTGCGACGGCAAATGCCCCGTGTGCGATTCGTATGTGCGGCCGACGACGCTCGTGCGCATCTGCGACGAGTGCAGCTTTGGCAACTACATGAACAAGTGCGTCGTCTGCGGCGGCGAGGGCATCTCCGACGCCTTTTACTGCTTCGAGTGCACGCGCCTCGAAAAAGACCGCGACGGATGCCCCAAGATTATCAACCTCGGCAGCTCCAGGACAGACGTGCGTATCTCGCTCCCATCAGCTTTTTGTGGACCGTCTACTGACAGAAGCAGCTCTTTTACCAAAAGAAAACAAATCGAACACAATATTAGCCCTGGCGCTGCCCGGGGTGGGCGTGGCCGGGGCTGTCACTATGCCGGTGTATTTGCAGCGGCGCTGGATGACTTGCGGTTTACCATGTTTGCATTCTTCCGCTTCTCTGCTTCATTGTTTCATTTATAGTCTTTTCCATTGAACCGCGCAGCACAAAAGAAAAAAAAACGCGCGGTGCTCGTTGCTTTGATACCATTTGGGATGGAAGGAAAGAGAAAAGCAGGCCAGGCAGCTTGGACCTCTGCATCTGCATGTGCGATATTGTTGATAGAGCTGTTGAGTCATTGTACAAATCATATACTCCAAGATATGCTGCCTCTCGTCCTGTTTTGTGCTTTCCAATCTTTCTTTGCGCAGCGGCCCATCACTCCTGCCCGTTCTCGTCTCTGGCGGCCCGTTCCGATATGCTGAGATTATAGTACAAGCCCTCGGCGAAACAGACGCAGATGAAACAATATGAAAACGGCGTAGAAAAAGTGAGAAGAAAAGAAAAGAAAAGAAAGAGAAAAAGAAGAAAAGAAAAACAAAACACAAAAAAATCAAACGAGCGACTCCCCCTCAAATATAGCTGACCTTGACGCCCATGCCCGCCGTGGCCTTGACCTTGTTCCACACGCCGCTCAGGATCCGCGAGATGCGTTCCCGGTTGGCTTGCCGTCCCAGTATGGTCAGCAGGACCGCAATAAACAGCAGTGTGCGCAGAAGCGTCATGGGCGTCGTCTGGAACGCCAGGCCCAGCTGCTCGAGGAAGCCCCGCAGGTTCGCAAAGAGCACCGCCGTCCGGGAGCCCAGAGTTGGGGGTGCAGCCACTGCCCGGCCCTTGCCCTTGCCCTTGTCGGCCTTGGCTGGCGTCCGTGCCGGTTTGGCGGAGCCTGTGCCGGACGAGACCGGCAGCTGCGACGCCGACGAGCCGGGAGCGGCTGCCCGTGCGGCCTTGGACGACCGTGTCTGGCCACCCCCGCGTGTGGATGTGCTGCCGGCCGTGCTGGAAGGCGCCTTGTGTCTCCGAGGCTGGCTCGCCGCGCTCATGCCGTCGCCAGAATACTCCACTTCGCTGCCTCGCCCGCTGTAGTCGCCCACGTCGCCGCCACCACCACCACCGCCACCACGGCCTTCGCGCCGTGCGCGCTCCTCTTCTATTCGTCTCCGCTCGCGCTCTTCGTTCCCGGCCCGGGTGCGTCGCTGCTCCTCGAGCTCCTGCTGCACCTGCTCCTCCTGCCGCCGCTTCTCCTCGGTCTCGCGCTTCTCGGCCGCGAGCTTTTCGTCCTGCAGGCTCTGCAGAGCCAGCAAAAAGGCCTCGCGGCGCTCCTCGTCCAGGATGGGCGACGCCGTGATAAACTCGCGCGCATAGTCCCATTCATCGTTGCGGAGCAGCACGTGCAGCGTGTACAGCTCGAGAATCTTGACGCGCGAGTTGAGGTCCCGTGGCGTGTCCGCTCCGGGTGTCCGCCGTGCGGGCGAGCGGTGCCGCGACAGCGAGCGGCGCTGTAGGTTGTCGAAGCGGCCAGACAGGTCGAGGTTCGGGGAGACCTGTGACTGCGAAAAGGAGAGGTAGCTCTCCAGCCGCTTCTGGTTGAGGATCTGTGTCTTGGCGTGCGCAAGAAGGAGAGTAGCCCTGAGTTTGTTAGGATACAAAAGACAAGAAAAAGACAGGGAGAAACAAGGGCAGCCCACAAGTTAATGACCACGTCGGCATCGACATCGCCCTCGGCGCCGTGGTAGCCGTTCTTGACCACCTCTTCCCAGACCTCGCCATCGCGCACCTTGCTGCGCAATGCACGCCAGTCCTGGGCACCAAACGAGTTCTTGCCTTCGTCGGGCTCGAGCTCGACAATGGCGTTGAGGATGGTCAGGTATAGACTCCACACTTTGACCCGTGTTGTCCGGGATGCCGAGGCGATCGGGGCCGGCTCGACCACGACGGCCGGCGCTGTTCCGTTGGCGCCGCTGGGCCCGCTCGTGCTGCCAGCCGGCTTGGTGTTGTAGCCGCTGCCGCTGCTGTGGTTGTCGTCATCATCGCCCCCCACAGAGGGCGGCGAGATGAGCGGGAGGAGAGTCGTCAGGGCCTCGGGCAGCCGACGCGTCAAAAACAGCGTCGATGCCTGGCGGTACGTCTTGGAAATGTTGCTGCTGGCCTGGCTGCCGCGGCTCGGGTAGCCACTGCGCGAGGTCATGGACGAGGAGAGCGACTGGCCGCCGCGGTTTCCGTTGCCGGCAAATGCCGGGTTGAAGCCGACCGAGTAGTTGTTGCGGAACGCCATCGGAGGCGAGCCAAGACGGACGAAGAGAGAGAGGAAGAAAGCGTGGCAATGTCACGACGCCGCGTCCGTCGCGGTCCGATCTCGACGGAAAGGAGAAGAGACGGCGGAGAGAAGCGGAGCGTGTCTTTTGTGTGCCGCCGTGCCGTGCTCGCTCTCTTCTTTTCTTCAATGGAGACGGCCGCGCGCAGACGAGGTAGCCATAGGGAAACGCAATGGGTGCAGTGCCAGACCTCATGCGATGTTGAGTCGGTTCCGGTCGACGACGTGTTGCTCTTTTCGCCAACAGACCACGCCAAACAGCGAATAATAGCGTGGCTGACTTTGGGTGCACCTGCCCCAAACGGGCGCTGGCATTCTCGGCAGCAGCCAGGCGGTCTTGCCTCGGCATTCAGCTGATTACATTGGGGTGCTGTGGGGTTCGCCAGCATGCAGAAAGATACTTGCCGTTTGCGGCAGCCCAGGCGTGGCGCACATGTACTCCTACCACCCCTGCCGGTCACAGGCAAGAAACCACACCGCTACAAGCGCTGTAGCTACAGGCTGGACGCGCTGCAGCCGTCTCTAGCGCGTTTTCACTGTTCTCCGGATTGTTTTGCTCCCCAGAGACAGCTGACGGTGCATCGACCCCAGCCTGGTGTAGCAAGCTCCGCGTAGAGTGCCATCGTGTCCGGAGGAACTCTTCGAGTATCTGGACTCTGAGTATGTGCTCGTACATATACATATACGTACTCGTACTCGTACATACGTGTGTATGTAGTGTAGAGACTTACCGAGTTTGGCATAATTTGTGTCTCCTGATCGCGAGAACGACTTGAACAGCATCATCAAGTTCCTGGAGGCGCACGCATGAAATGAAAAGATGCCAAGCCATTCAATAGACTCACAATACTCGTATGCCCACCCCTGTTCCTACGAGTAGCTTTTTATCGACGCCGTGAAACAAAGAATCACAAGGTCTACGCAGTCACATGACCTATTCTTCACAGGTCACGGGAAAGATCACAGGACAATACAGCTCTCAGTTTACGCTAGCCTATTTAGCTTTAGTCCCTTTCCTGTCGTTGCCTATGGCCGCGTGGGGCGCACTTCCTCGTCACCCCACCAACCAGATACGCCCGGCCGTGTACACAAGCAGCGGATTGGGGACTAGCTGGCAATCAATCTGCATGGGCAAAGACGAGCTCACTGCTGAGACTCTGCGCCCAGCCGTGGTGCTCGGTCGTGGTGTGTGGTTTTTTTCTGCAGTGTTGCGGAGAAAGAAGGACTCAGGCCGGTGGCTCCTTCCTGCTTTATTTACTTCCACGCCCCATAATAGCAATCCGGCCTTTTCCTGCAACTTTGGCCTGTCCCAGGCAACTTGCCAGCTTCACAAACAACGTCACAAACCGGCCAGGCAGCCTGCCATCTCGCTCGTCCTCGCCAGCAACACGCAGCCGGCTCTGCACGACACGCGAGAACCTGCGCAGCGCTCTCCCAAGACTGCTGTGTCCCACGGCCCATACCCCGCCATTCCTCGCCGTCGGAGCCCAGCCTCCAAAACGAAAAAAGACGTAAAAGACGCAAAAGACAAGGAACGCAGAAGAAGCAACAGAACACAGCAGAGGAAACCCTCATTCCTGCGCCGGCTGGTCAGCAGCAACAGCCCCGACTCGTCCAGTCGCCCATTCGCATTCCACAGCCTGGTCCTCGCGGTGGTGACGCCAGCAGCACAAGCCCACATTCCCAACGGCATCCGGGCCTTTCGGAGTCGAGCCGAGTCGAGCTGCCTCCTGTCTTGTCTCTTGTCTCACTGCGCTCGCCGACCGCACCACTAGCCGTCCTCACGGACCCTCCGCCGCCGCCGACATGGCGCCGGCCGACCAGCTCGCCCCGGCGGGCTCCAGCTCCTACACGTCCGACACGATGAATGTCGGCGACGGGACGTGGGACTTTTCCAAAAACGACTTTCTCCTGCCCAATCTCGTGGGCCTCAACTTCGACACCATGCGCTACAACGGTGAGCATTTGCTGTTTTCCGCACGCCCTTCTGGGGAAGCACTAACATGCCGCAGGAATGGGCAACCGCTTCTCGACCGTCGCGCAGTACCACAGCCTCATCAAGGGCCATGCCGTGGTCGGCATCATCACGTTTTTGTTCATCATTCCGATCAGCGTCATGGTGGTCCGCTTTCACAGCAACCGGACCGGCCAGGCCGTCCGCATCCACACCTACCTCAACGTCATTGCCGTCCTGCTCGCCACGGTCGTGCTCGTCACCGGCTGGTTTGCCGTGGGCCCTCACCGCAGCCTCACCAACCCCCACCACGGCATCGGCGTCGCCATCTACACGCTTGTCCTGGTGCAGACAATCGGCGGCCGCCTCGTGCACCACCTCGCCGGTCGCCACTCGTTCCGCCTCCATATCCACAAGTGGTCCGGCCGCGCCATTGCCATTCTGGGCATCGTGCAGGTTCCTCTCGGCCTGACACTCTACGGCTCGCCCAAGGCGCTCTTTATCCTGTACGCGCTATGGATGTCGTTTCTGCTGTTCGTCTACTTTGTCCTGAGCTACCGCCATGACGGCCGTCGCGACCGCGATGTGTATGTCAGCGGCGGCCGCTCGGACGGACCGTCCAAGTCGGGTGGCGCGCTCCGCTGGCTCGGGCCCCTCGCCGCCGGTGCTGGCGCGTGGGCTCTGCTGCGCGGTCGTAAGAAGAACCGCTCCCCAGACCGCTCCAGCCGGCGCCAGAGCCGATCGCGCGTTGGCAGCCGGAGCCGCAGCCGCAGCCGCAGCCGCAGCTACAGCCGCGCCGAAGTCGTCTCGTCGCGCCGACACTCGGAAAGCTTTGTCGAAGACGAAAAATACAACGCCGGCCGCCGCAAGGACAACAACGGCTTCATGAATAAGCTCTTTGCAGCCGGCGCCGCAGCCGGTGCGGGCGCCCTGTTGACCAACTTTCTCTCAAATCGCAAAAAGAAGAATCACGACGAGGAGTACTCGGCCGTCGCTACGGACACGCCCAGCCGTCCCAGCCGCCTCTCGCGCCCACCGCCCCGTCGCTACAACGCGCCGGTGAGCGAGGTCAGCTACTTTACGGAAGACAGCCGCACAACCCGCACCGGCTCGCCGACGCCCAGGCCTGGGCGCCACCATGGAACCATGGGCGCAGCCGGCGCCGGTGCTGCCGGTGCCGCTGCCGGTGCCGCTGCAGGCGCCGCGGCTGCCATGGTTGGCAACTCATACCGCAACAACAGCAACAACCGCCCCGTCACGCCCCGTCCGTCCCACCAGCGAACGCATTCCATGCACGACCCCGTCGACGGTTCCGACTATTCATCGTACCAGAGTCCGTCGCGGCGCACACCGCCCGCCAGCGGCCGTGTTGCTTCGGCCGGCAAGGGGATTCTAGGCGGGATGGGCCTGGGCTGGATTGCCAGCAAGTTTGGCCGAAAGAACGACAGCACGGCCCAGGAAAACGAGCGCATGCGTCGTGAGGAGGAGGACCGCCGCGCTGGTGCACAGGGCAGCCGGTACACGGGAGACGGCTACGGGTCGCCAGTGAGACGCGACCGTCGAAGCCACCGTCCGCCGCCGTCCCAGGCCCCGACCTACTCTGAAGTGTCCGAGTCTGTCATCGAGCCTGGTGGAAGCCGGCCCCCATACGCATCGACTGCGGCTGCTGGCGGATCGAGTGCCGCAGCATACCCGCCAGCCACGCCTGTGGCGAACAACCCGCGCCGTTCGCACTCGGTATCTCGTTCCCGGCAAGACGTGGAGCCAGTGACCATGCCAGAGATGCCGCCCGAGTCAGACAGCGACTCGGTCCTGCCACAAAGCCGGGCACGGCGGTCTGCGTCACGCCGTCGTCGAGAGGCCGAGGCTTTGGCGGACGGCGCAGCAGCAGGTGCAGCAGCAGGTGCCGTGCACCGGAGCGGCAGCCGGCGTAGAGACGAAGAGGGCCGTCACGCCAACTACCCGCCACAGTCCAACTTTGTCAAGGTCAACGTGCCGCACGACCGGGCTGGCAGCATTACTCTGCGGCGGCTGACGGATGCTGAAGCAGCCGCCGAGCGCGGGAGCAGCCAGCAGCGGCGGCCGCAGCCCAGCGACGATGCCAGCAGTTTGTCCGGGACGGACTCTCCCAGCAACCGGCGGTACCGGCGAGAGGCAAGCGTCCGGCCAGCAGAACTCTCTGCAGAGCGGAGGTCAGAGGCATCCCAGCCGCCACCGCTGGCCGCAGCAGCACCCTACCAAGGGCCGCCGCACTCGAGCAGCGGCGTGCTGGATCCGCCCAACCCACCGTTTGCGGGCGGCCGGCGACCCAAGGACTCGGCCTACTTTTCGGGGGCGCAGGGCCCACCATCTGGCGTCGGCCCATCGGGCAGCAATCCAGCAGCCGGACGCACAATGACGAGCATCGACAGCCCCGGCAGCCACGGCACATGGAGTGCCATGACCCCGTCGCCGGCAGCCGGCGGCAGCGCACAGCCGCCAGACGTGTCGTCCAATGCGGCGGCCGAACGGAGAAGAAGGAGGCGACTTGAAAGAGAGAGGAGCGAGTCGGGGCGGCAATCAACAAAAGTGGACTACCAGTAAATGCTGGTACTGCTTTTTGTGATTGAAATTTGTATTGAATGATTTTGTGCATCTTTTCTCTTAGCGGTCCTGTTTGGATTTTTTTTTCTCTTTTTTTTGGGATTTACTATTTTCTGCTTTTCAGCCGGTACATTCAATATGGAAGCGGATTATGTTGGGAATGCTAATGCCTGTTCAACGAACTAGTACGCGCACACATAATGCCAATTTGTATCATGTTAAACAAGACGTTGTGTAAAGTAAAGATGAATGCTATCAATACCCATGGAAATAAGTCGAATTTGATTCAACTGATCTTTGGATTTAGAGTACTCGCCTGCGCTATAGATAAGGCGCGGCCACTAAAACGCGTGTGGGTACGCGCGCTGCTGGAAAGAACCCCTCTGTCGCGACAACAACGCTTCGTGCAACGCTTCTCTGTCAACCTGCTAAACTGCATACACATGCCCGCCATGGCGACACACGGCCCGGCAAAAGCCACTGCATCTGGTGCCATGCAGCTCGGCGACAGCAGCGGGTCCGCTGCCGCCTCGGCCGACGCGACAACGAGTCTCTTGGGAGCGGGCGACGGCGACGGCGACGGCGACGAGATCCTCCCGGATGCAGCAGACGCGCAAGAGGCAGACAACGCGGCAGAGGCCGAGGCGCAGACAGCCTCGCAGCCACACGCCGCCTCTGCGTCTTCCTCGCAGGAAGCGCCGCCGCCGCCGCCGCCGGGCCCCCGTGCCGCCCGTCTCCAGACCCTGTTTGCATCCAGCCTCGACCACACGCTCGCCAAGATCTCGTGGGACAACTTTGCGGCGTGCTACCCGACAGCGGCGGCGCGCGCGCCGCAGGCGCTGCGCACGGTGCACCGCGCCATGGTCGAGCGGCTGGGCGAGCTCTGCGCGGCCGAGTTTGCCGTCGTGATGCGCAACCGCGACGTGGTGCGGCGGCTCAACGAGCTCGAGACGCTGGCCGCGGAGGCCCAGAAGCGGCGCATGGCCTCTGCGCAGACGGGCGCCGCGCCGCCGGCCCCGCCCCACACGCTGCCGGCCGAGACGGTCATGGCCGCGCACCTCGCGCCGCAGCGCAAAGCCCAGCGGCAGGTGCTGGAGGAGCGGCTGGCGGCGGTGCAGGCGGCCAACGCGGCGCGCTTTGCGCAGCTGGCGGCGCAGCAGGCAGAGGCAGGGCAGCTGGTGGCGGCGCTGGAGCGGGCCCTGGCGGACGCCGAGGCGGCGGCGGCGCTGCTGGACGGGCCGGCAGGCGACGGCGACAGTGCGCTGGTGACCGAGCTGGCACGGGAAACACGGGCAGCCGAGGTGGACATGTCGGGCATGTGAGCGTGTCCGGCGACGGAGACGGGGCTCGGCAATGGGCCGGACGGCATCCGGCGCCCAGGCCATGTACAGTACGGAAATGGGGCCAAGGCGTTTGTGGTTCGCTCGGATTCATGTTTTGCGTTTTGCTTTTTCTTTTTCTGGCCTGGAGAACTGGCTTCGTAGGGAAACGCTTAGGGCGCTTGATTTGTGCTTTTGATGCTTCTTTTTGGAGTTATGTATGTACAGATGACAAAGACGGAAATATACACAGAAAAACGCAGAGTTCTTTTGAAAATGAAAAAAAAGTGAAACTCGTGGTGGACAAAGGAGAGCAAATGAGTGGAAGAACCGACGTAAGACGGGAGAGACGGAGACAAGGACTTTTTCTTTCAACTCCACGCAGGCGAAAAACGAGGAAACCCAACACAAACAGACAAGGAAATACCATGATACAAACGCCAGTCATGCCCCAAACAAAAAAAGAGACATGGCGGCCACCAGCAGCACACAAGACATAACACATACACACATAAAGACAAATGAGAAACCTCCCGCACTTAGATTCTGATGTTCTCGGTGCGCATGACGTGGAACGGGCCCGGCTGCGTCTCGATCTCGCCGTACCGCGGCGGGCTCACGCGCGCCATGTTGCCCGTCGACCAGTCGACCAGCCACTGCTTGCCGCGGACGACAATGTAGTTGGACTTGCGCGGGCTGCGGAACAACAGCGTGGCATAGCACAGCTTGGCGTACACCATGTCGTGCGTCTTGGTCCAGCGGTGGCTCGGCTGCCACTTGCCTGTTGCCGCGTTGACGGCCGCGTGCTGGTAGATGGTTGGAACGTTGAGCTGGCGCCCGGGGCCGTTGGCGCTGCCGCTGCTGCTGGCCTGGCCGCGCAGGCTGAGGCGCGAGCGGATCGACCACAGGGAGAACCGGCCGCCCGTGGAGCTGCCGGCGTTGCCGTTGGCGTTGCTGTCCGAGGCCGGGACGCCGGTAGACAGCATGGCAATGGCTGCCGCGCGCTGCTGGGCGCTCACGTTGTGCAGAGGAGGCGTGACTGGGCCGGCCGCCGTCGATGCAGATGATGTTGTGGCCAGCGAGGTGGACGAGGCGTTGGACGAGGCGTTGGACGAGACCGACCCGGCACCGGCTGCCGGGGCCGCCGCCACGGCTGGCGCTTGCCGGCCGCTCTCTTCTGCCAGAACGGCTGCCGCTGCCGCTGCCAGCGACTGGCCGGTGCGGACGGACTTGGACGGCGTGCCCATGGGCGAGATGGGGCGCGACAGGGATGGCGAGGGCAGAGGGCTGACCACGTCTGCCGCCTCGTCGTCGTCGGCGCTCGTGCTTCCGGCATCGTCGGGCTGGCGCGTGCTCGCACGGTCGCTCTCCGTTCTGTTTTCGTGGTCGTTTTCGTGGTTGCTCTCCCGGTTGCTCTCCTGGTCGCTCTCCCGGTTGCTCTCACGGTCGCTCTCCCGGTCGCGCTCTTGTTCCCGCTCGCGGTCGCGGCCATGGTACCAGCGGATGCGCTGCAGACGCGGAATGCTCTGGTCGCGCGGGAAATCGCGCTCGTCGATGGGCGCGGCCACGCTGAGAGCAGCAAAGAGCGCATCGAGCCACTGGATAAACGTCTCGAGCTCCACGCACGACAGCAGGAACTGGTCCGTCTCGGCGCGGACGCGAATGACATAGCGGCGTCTGACAGGTTAGTCGTGGAACGCACACACAGGGGCACGACAGCACCCTGCACTCACTTGACATAGTCGGCGGCAATGCCGGCATCCGCGTAGGACAGGTTGTAGTGTCGCTCGAGGCTGCCTCTGCGCATCCATGGCGGGCGGTCCGGCGACACGCCCGGGCCGGTGCGCGCTGTGCGGCCGGCCCAGCTGCGGTCCTTGCGGCATTCGTAGACTTCGAGCGAGGTTCCGTGCAGCACAACGTACGACTGCGTCCAGCGACGGTCCTGGGCGCGTTTGGTGGCGTTTTCAATCTCCATTTTGCGCTGAAAGACGCCCTCCATGTGGATGTCGCACGAGTAGGCCGGCAGAACGTCGTCGGGGACAGACGCATGAACGGCGCCGGTGGCAGAAACATGCGTGGGCTGGACGGCGCTGACCGGTGCCTTTCCCTTGCCCTTGTACGACGGCGGAAGAGCTTTCGGTGCCGGTGCCGGTGTCGCAGCCGCAGCCGCAGCCGAAGCCGCGGCCGCTGCTTCTTGCCGCTCCTTGCGCCGGATCTTCTTCATGGTCGACTCGTACGACGGCGGCGGCTCCGTCGGCCGCTTCTCAACCGTCATGACCTCGCGGTAAAAGTAGTCCTCCTCGAGCGAGGTCCGGCGAGTCAGCGACGGGCGCCGCGAGCCGGACGGCGCCGACGAGGCAGACGACCTCCGGGACTGCGCCATGGTCACCTCCGGCGGCCGCTCCGTCTCAGCAGCCGCGCTCTGGTGTGTTGGCACATTGTGCAGTGTTGCTGTTGGCGGGGCCTTGGCGACTGGTGATTCCGCCGCTGTGGCCATGGTTGTTGTTCGATGCCGGAGTCGTGGTCGATGTTTCCGTGTTGCTGGCTGGCCGTGCAGTCATCGAACCGGAATTTGGCTGCCGCCCACGATATAAAAGGCCCCAATCTAGACTCGCAAGCCTGGCGGCGGTTGCCGTCTCGTTCCTTGCGTGCCTGATTTCCGTCTTTTTGTCTTTGTCTCGTTGTCGTTTGTCGTTTGTTCGTTTTCGTTTGTTTTCTTGTCGTCTTTCTTCGTTCTTCTTTGTCCTGCTGCTCGTATTTTCTTCCCCTTCAGGCCGTTGTCTCGTATCCGTCTTGGGCGCCCTGCTCCTCGCCCCTGGCCTCGCCTGTCGTCGTTGTTTTCCGTTCCTCGCGCCCGTCGCTCTCAACCCCGGCCGTCCCGAAATTCCGAAAGTGGCCGCTACTCCAGGATGTAATGCGCAATCACAAGGCCACTGTATGCGAGAAAGGGGTCTGGCGGCGATGCCAGATGTGTACAAAGTGGAAGAAACGCGGTTTGAGAGCTGAAAACAAGTGCAAGAAATGGGAAAAAAAAAGAGACGGGAAAAGAAAAGGAAAAAGAAAAAAAGAAAATAATTGTTGAAAATATCGCAATTGCCGTAATAAGCGGGGGTGGAACGGTCCACGGAACGCCGGGCGCAAGTGTTGCGTGTCAATGGACGGCGTTTTGCACACCGGCAGGAAGGTCGACAAAAGAGAAGCAAAATACAACGTGGGCCACGAATCACAGCAAAGACAGCGAGAAGATGGGGTTGCGAGCAACCAGCGGAATAGGAAGGAATGGGTGAGATTTCTACTCGTACGAGTAAACAGGAAGGAGGGAGAAACCAGACAGTAATAGGGAAAGAGCCACGCAGCTGGGAACGAAAAGGCAGGTACGAAGTGCGATGCGGGATACTAACGTAGATAGTAAGGCGCCCGGTATGTACGAGTGGCAGGGGAAAACAGGATAAATATCCGGGTTTCATGCTAGCAGACTTTCCCCTTTTCTGCGCTGTCAAAGGATAATAAGAGGATGAGATGCTACGGTATCGAAAAGTACGAGGTACTTGTTGCCAGAACGGCGGTAGAGATCGCCCTGGAACCAAGAAAGAAGGAGCGGACGGCTGAGAAAAAATGCACAAAGAAGGCGCGAGTACGATAGACTGTTTATCGATACCAGTGGGGAAAGGGAAAACGGGGACCGGTCCGGTCGGGGCAGGAGCCCACGAGGACGAGCCTCTAATACGTGTATGTATGTACGAGTACGGAGTTTCGTACTGTGCGAGAGCGAGGCCGGCAAACACGGATGACGTTGACGACGCCGATGCCGACGCCCGCACGCCGGAGCCGTTTACGCAGGGTGCATTTCTCCATGGCACCATGATGAGCCAAGCGGGAGCGTGTTCGTCTGTCGACAAAGTGCCTATTTGCACTCGCTGCGGAGGCGGGAAAGAGCAAGCGTGCGAGATCGAGAGACAGGGAAAGAGAAGACGAGTGTGCGCCGTGGGAGCGGAAGCCCACCCCGAGTTTCCACCTTCGCGCGGTTTTTGCGTTTGGTGGCGTTTTGGCGATTCTGGTGTCAGTTGGCGTTTTTTTTTTCTTTTACGAAGCGATTTCCGTGTCCCGTCGGTCCCCTGAGTCGTTCCTTCCAGCTCGTACTCGTATCTCTGGGGCCGGTCCTGCCGCCTCTTCCGCGACTGCCCTATTCTTACGCTAAACGACAAATGCAGGGTCGCGGCAACCGTGGAGGAAAAAACACCTTATGTTCAAGGCAATTGAAAAGGGCGGCACAACAAGAGGGTGGCACGCAGCGTCGATCCCGTCCTGCCTTCCTATTTCAACAGCTGCGATGGCTAAGCATCTTTGAACTTCTCTTTCGGGACAAGCAGAATGCGACGCTGTGAAAAAGGCACTGGGATGGGCAGACTGGGAAGGCGCGGGACAGCGCGTTGCTCTTCCTTCCTCCCAGCAAGTAAAAATTTCCCTAGATGCTTTAATTAGGCGATGCTCATCTTTTTCCGTACGTGTACTGTTCTGTCTGCAGGATGCACGCCGAGGCTGGAAATAAAGCAGGGCCCTGCCAAGTCAAATCATACGCATCGCCAACGGACGCTGCTGCTTTTTGGTGTTGTGGCAGGACGAATGAGAAGGCGCTTGTCGTTTGTTGTGCCTGCCGTGCGGGATGTCTGTCTCTCCGCTCTTGCCCAGTTCGGTGGCTTCCACAGGGTCGGACGGACGTCTCTTTCCCGACAGTTCGTTCGTACGAGTACGCTTGTTTTGTCGGATACTTAAAAACCCGGAGTTTGCGAGTTTATTGCGCAATCGGCTCACTGCGCCACAAAAACGTTCCTCCTTTGGCCATCTGTACTCGTAAGAGACGGGCCTGCAAAGAATAGGAAAGGGCCCCCGTCGATGCCAAGACTATCCTCGCCTCGAGCCGAGGCTCTCCCCATTCTTGTGGAATATGTCGCCAGGCTCGTACAAATAATTTGTAGAATTTGTTTGTTTTAAGAGCCAAGAAATTTTTTTTTTAGAATAGATCGATAAAAATTCCATGCAAGAGAGTGTCGGTCCTACGAGTACGAATAAACGTTTGTTTATGCTAGCTACAAAAATCAAAACCACCAAAAGATCATTTCATCTTCTTTTACATGCGTCGTCTCGTGTTCTCTGCCCGAGTGCATATCGACTTCGCAGCTTTCCTAGAACCTGGCGTTCTGTGCCACCACGTCCCCTTGTTGTCATCTCCTGTCTAAAGTTGGAGCTCCATTCCTCTGTTCACCCACGCCCGGAACAAAATCACGCGTAATATCTGGCTTGTTGTACAAAATATATCTCAGGCTTTCACATCCGCACGGCCTGGACCGCTCCCTTTTCTTATTTATCCCTTCTCAAACCTTGGTATCATTCTCACAGAACAAACCCGCACGATACCTTGCCTCCTTGTAAACAATTAAACCCATAGCCCCGCCAAGTGAGAGATAGACCACTGGCTTTCGGCCACAAAAGCACCAATGTCTTTCTGGCCCGTTCCGCCATCTGCCTCGTCTGATCTCTTGCCGTGTGTCTGCCTCTTGCTCTCTTGTCCTCCATTTGCCCCCCGCCCGACATCGCTGCAGATGCTCCGGAATGACAAAAGCAACCGAGTGAAATAGCAAAACAGAAAATCAAGGAAAATATTAAAAAACCCGCCCGCTGCTCTTGATCCTTGCTTCCTCTGTGTCAACATGCAAGCCAAAGAGGATGGAGCAGCAAACAGCCATTGGCCAAATCTGCAAAAGAAAAAAGGATAAAAGAAACCCAAAGAAAAGGAAACTTTTGTGTATCATAGGACTATGCGCCGTACCGAGATCCAGCAAAAAAAAGGGGTGATGAGGTTCCCTTCTTTTGAAAACGCACAATCCAAACCAATTCCGGACAACGATCAGGAGTAATCGAGAAGTAAAAAGAGATAGAAATATGCTACTAGTAGCAAGTGACGAGAGGGGAAGGAAGAGAGGGGGAGTAATATGGATCGAAGGATATGCTCCACGAGAAACGTTTTGATGGCAAGGAGAAAAGTAAAAGGCAACGCGCAATGAAGCTGAAATGGCAAAAAAAAAAAAAAAAACTCCTTCCGTCAAAGCCATTCTTAAACGTTTCCAAGGCCCCGAAAAGGGCAGCTCAAGATGAAAAAAAAGGAAATTAGACAGGCTTGGAAACAAATATGCTGCCGCTATGCTCAAAGAGCGGATCAACAGAGCCGCAGCCTGCTGACCTGATCTTGTATGCATTGTGATTGTTTTGTTGTTGGGGTTATTTTTTCGGGTCGACCAGTCAGATTGTTCCCTTATGCAGCAAGGCCCTGGGCGCCGCCGCGGCCACGAGCAGCACCTGCGCCGCCACGACCGCGGCCCTGACCGGAGAAACCACCGCGGCCGCCACCCTGGCTGCCATTGCGGCCCTCGTAGCCACCACGGCCGCGGCTGGAGAGGTTGCCACGGTTGGGGTTGTAGTTTGAGCCGCCATATGCGCCAGCCTTGGGGCGCCGGGCCTCGACAACAATGTTCTCGCCGTTGACGGTGTGGGGGTTGGCAGCAACAGCAGCCTGGTAGCCGGCGGGCGAGGCGAACTCGATAAAGGCGCAGTTTTTGGTGCGGCTAATGTCAAAGTAGACCACAGGACCAAACGTCTCGAGGTGGCTGCGCAGTGCGGCCTCTTCAACCTTTTCCGTCACGTACTTGATGTAGCCGAGAGCCGATTCCTTCTCCTGTGCCGGACCGGAAATGGACTGGGGGCGGTTCTGACGCTTGGAGTCGGCGCCGGCCGTCTGCCAGTCGCTGCCAGAGTCCTTGGCAGTTTCAGGCTCGGTGGCCTTGGCGGGAGCAGTAGCAGCGGGAGCAGGAGCGGCAGCCTTGGTGGGAGCGGTGGCAGCAGCAGCTGCAGAAGGGACGGCAGCGGGGACGGCAGGCTTGGGAACAGCGACAGGGCGAGCAGGGCCGGCAGCAGCAGCAGCACGGCTGGCCCAGGTCATGGGCTTGGGAGGGCCCTTGGGCTTCTCAGGCTCGGCGGGAGCAGCAGCAGGCGCCGGGGCCGGGGAGGCAGCGGGAGCGGGAGCAGCGGCCGGGACAGGAGCAACGGCGGGAGTGGGGGCCGGCTCCTTGGGCGTCTCCGTCTTCTTCAGCTCCTCCTGAGCAGTCTCCTGGGCAACCTTCTCGGGTTCGGAAGCCTGGGCAGGGGCCGGAACCGGGGCGACAGCCGGGACGGCAGGAACGACGGCCTTGGGAACCTCGGGGGTGGCAACGGCCGGGACAGCTGGGGCCTGGGAAACGTTGACGCTGACCTCCTCGAGCTTCTTGTCAACGACAGCTGCGTCCAGGGGTTTGGCAGCCTCCGGCTCCTCGGGTTTGGCGGGCACAGCCTCCTCAGGCTTGGCCTCATCGACGGCTGCCGGCTGCTCCTCAGCAGGAGCAGAGGCCGCCTCCGCCTCGGTAGGCTCGTCCTCCACCTCCTTGATGTAACGGAAGATGTCATTTAGGACAAAGTAGCCAGAGTGCTGCTTGGCCAAAACAAAGGTCTGGACGAATTTCCGCGAGTCCTCAGACTTGTTGGAGATCTCGCCAATGACCTGAATGACAATGTTGTCATTGGAAGCCTGGGAATCGACGTTGGAGACGCGGACCTTGCAGTTCTGGAAGTCGAGCTGGGCAATCCGCTCCTGGATGTCCTGGCGGCCGTAGGAGACGGTCGTGGTCTCGGCTTCGGTGCCATAGACGTACAGAGACTTTTTGCCGTGGAAGAGCTGAGAAAGGGAGAAAAAAGTCAGTTATGGCTATCTGGCTGGCAAGAGTTATGAAAAGGTGTGTGTCGGAAGTTGTACTCACATGCAAGGTAGATGGCTCCTTGCTGAGTGTGGTGTAGTACTGCTGAACAAAATACCAGCCGACCTCGTCCTTGGAGTAGCTCCTGTATTTGATGTTAGCAGGCATGCATCGGAAAGCTATCCCAACTATGAGTGCAAACATGAAAGCCGGAGCTCAGGGGAAATTACGCACTCGGAGTGGTTGGTGCCGTTTGTAGCCATTGTGCACGACGGTTGTGATGGCAAGTGTGTGACGGACGGAAAAAGGGTAAAAAGGCGCCTGAGAATGGAACGCGTATGGTGCAGCAAGGATGGATCGAGGAGCGCGTTGGAGGCGAGGGCCGAAAAAAAAGGCGATGGCGAGCCGGAGAAGAGCCTCAAGAGGACAAGACGGAGGGCCGAGGAGACAAAAGGTCGCGTGATGGGATAGCAGAGGGTCCAGACGGAACGGATGGCCACGACGCAAACGGGCAAGCGAAGGTAATCGAGAGTCGAGGTCGACGAAACGAAACGAGACCCAGGAGGCTGAGGAGAAGATGAAGCTTTTTAAGAAGCTGACTTGCCTCGTTTGTGGGGTTTAGGAATGGAATAGAAAGAGATGCAAGACCGTCGCAATCGTGCCAAGGTGACGACGGTGCTGTGGATGGAGAGGAAGGAAAAGGGGATGTGGATGGATGCACGGTTGACGTAGGTTCAGCTTGGGATGTGAGGTTGAGGTTCGGGTCTTGCAAGGGGAAAAAAATGTTGTGTCCGCGAAAAGACTCACGAGGTGACCAGCAGAAAAATGGGTCCATAGGTCCGCGAAGAAGGGGACGGAATCGCTACGAGCGTGGGCAAGTGCGACGGGCAAAAAGAGTGGGACCGGGGTTTTTGTGCGTGCAGGCCCCGCAGGCCTGAGCTGTCAGCTCGTAATAGGCGTTTTCACAACACGGCTTTCGAGCTCATCTGCAACCACGCCGAGTGATTGGGAAGATCAATTGAGAAGCGCAATATCGCCAGAAGACCCAAAAAGCTAGAGGAGCCTGCTACGGATGAGTTGAGGGGCTTTCTTTTTTTGCTTACCTCGAGGTCATGTGACCTCATATTTCCGGCTCTTGCAAATCGTTCTTACCGTTTACCGTGGCACAAGAGGAGTGCCTTCCTTCTTTCGAGCATCTCGAACCCGATGCATCCCAATATGGAAGGAGCGACGTTCGAGACAGGCAACGCGGTGTATGTATTTCGCGCGTGTGGATTTGGGGGCTTCCCGGCTCGCGAAGACATGTGATTCATCACGTGGTCACATCTGACTCGTGGCTGCTGCTCTTTGCGAGACGAGATAAATACGATCATCTGGCTAGACCTGCCACCATCTAGAGCAGACTGGAGTTTTACGTTTATGCTTAATTGGACAATTACGACTCGATGCTAGAATTTCGTAAAGGAGATCTTCAGCAGTTGGAATCTATAAGACGGCGCGAAAACCTCTTGGATCATTATCGACCAGAGCACTGCTCGAACCGACACAGAGTATAAAAGAAGACAAAAAGGGAAAAAGGGAAAAATGAAATGTTGAGTTCAGATCAGTCTTGGCGTGACTCTGATTTTCCCTTACTCTCTCGCTTCCCGCTGGACGCCCATTGGAGACCAAAGGGCACAATGGCTTATTTGTTGATGTTAGAGACCACAAGCCTATTTCCACGGAGCCGGGCATTACAACATTCAGTATATTTGGGCACCTTTGCAGGAGGATGTGAAATTAACAGAAAGGCTATCGTACCTGTAGTTGATAATAACGAATCTGAAAGTGTCATAATGCCCTTTATGCATTAGACCGCGGAAATAATCCCAACACTGAGATGCATTTCCGGAGTGACAATGGAGGCTCACTGGTTTGCTGACTCAAGTATAGAATTTGATTGTTCACTGCAGTAATAGCACATGCCAAGAGCATCTTCAAAGTACTTGGCCAAGTGCACTCGGTTCTCTTTCTGTGATCAGTCTCGGTGAGGCCTCAAAGTTGGCACATTGTATTTTGTATCTGGTTCCCCTATCAAAACGGAAAGCAGAGAACAGCTGAGAGACCAAAAGAACCAATCCCCGACGGTGCTTCTCATGTTTACTTTTTCAAGGTCTAACAAACATTTTATGAGAAATCACCAGCTTCTATCCCACAACGCATTCGATCTCATCAAAGGATGCTGGTGATTTTCTTCTGCCATTTTCTCTTTCCTTCTCTTTTTCTCCCCCAATTCCCAGACACATATTATATTTCACTACTCACAATTTGTTATAATCTCACCCCTCGTTGTTCTTTGTCGTTCGTTGTGGGTAGGCCTCGGACAATGGCATCTAAAGAGAAGCATAGCCATTCGGACTTGCCTGTAACTCACAGCTGCATCTCCGGCTTGTCTCCTTGTTCATGTTTTACTCCTTCTTCGTGCGCCGTTTCGTCGTGCCTCTGCCGTTATCAGAATCAATAATTACCGCTGTGCTGCCCCCTTTTTATTAATTTTTTTCTTTTCACGGCACATCACCAGACGGACGCCGTACTTTATGTCCACGAGTCAAGCCGGTGCTTCTTTCACTGTTTCTTCTGCGCTTTCTCTTCGGCCACTTTTTCTTGTTGCTCGACTATTTTGCGCCTTGCTCCCCTCGCAGTTCATAGAATCGTCACCGCTAATACTCGTACATACGCCGAGCGCCGGTCTGCCGATCTCGAGCGCCGGTACCGTGATGTGTCCGGCGACAAAATTGCCACACCCGAGGGCAGTGAGCGCGAGACTTTTGACCACGCTGGTAGGCACTGTTGTATGCCTTTGATTTTTCGTGCGCCCGCCTGCCTTCTTCCAGCTGTGACCGAATTGGTATTTGGCCATGCTCAAATGTTGACGTCCTGGACGCCATTTCAATGATTCCATTACCGTTGCCTACACCGCCACGGTGCCCATGTCACCATGGCCTTCCGCCAGCGGTAAAGAAGTCGACAAGACGGCACATCGGGCTGCTACACTCGATGCTGAGCCAGCAGCCGTGCACGGAAACACAAAAGGGCGCATCGTCCTTGCTCTCACGATACTCCTTTGCCTCCGATCCAGGCCGTGCATGGTCTTTGCTTGAAAAAATTGTTTGGTTTTGTTGGGATACCTCCCGGAGGCATGTTAACGGTGACGGAGCGGCATCATGCCTGTAGAAGTCGGACGATATGTTGTCATTGCTATTCCTCGTATGCCCGCCTCAATGTGGCTTGGACATGCTTGCACAGCTGTCCTCGTACTTTGAGATGTTGGCCTGTACATAGCGTTTCTCGGCATTGTTGCGTGCACTGTGAGGCCCCATTGAAGGCAGTATGATTATCGCCACTGCTTTGGGAACACGACAACATCAAGAGGCGCGATGTAAAAGTACAAACCCCAAGAAACGCGCCCAAAAACGCCTGCGTATAATGTGAATGATCGAAGGCGAACGAGGCGGTAAAAGCGAGCAAGGTCTACACCGGACAACCGTCGGCACTCTTCAGCCCTGAACACGCAATCATGCAATATCAAAGGCCGTCAGCAGGTTCTTTGGGGAAGGAGCCGCTGTCCTCGGCTCACCCACCTATCCTGACCACTCCATTGGCCTCACTTCAGACGCACTGTTGCGTAATAGAATGGGCTCGACGAGTGAGCTGCGTCGCTCGCCAAAGAGCCTGTGTGTTGGCCGTCGTCGTATTGTTGGTGCAGTCGCTCTCTTGATCGTAGCAGGGGTGGTAGTGACGCTGTCTCCATTCATTTGCATCTCGGCCGAGAGACAAGAAGAAGCCGTCACATACTATACGCCTCCCTCGACCACGGAATGCGATTGGCAGGGGCTGACGTTGGAGAGCCGGAAAGGAGAAACTGTGGAGAACAAAAAGGAAAGAAGCGTGTGGCACTCAACCAACGGCAACAAAAGACTATAGAAAAAGAGGTCGTCAGCACCACACAACACGCCAGGATGGTGAGAAAAGGGTTGGAGCCGCTATCTGCAACTTGCCCAAAGAGGCGAGGCAGGGAGGGCAAGCGAATGTAAATGCAACGACGTGCAGCCAAAGAGCCGAGGATTTTCCAGCCACTTCCACAAATTTTCCTGTTCGGAGGAAGTCATGGTGCCGCTGGTTGGGCCTGAATTCAAAGGATGATGCGTCGCCTAAAAGTATCGTAAAGTATGGTGTGGAGAGTGGGCGGGTGGTATGCAGGTAGATGCATATCCTTGCGTTCCGAGGCAACGTTCGTGTTGGCAGAGTTGCACTCTGTTACCGACACCTCTGTTCGGAGCACTCTTCTATTGGGTGCTTCGAGAAATAGGCTCCAAGGCTGCAATTGCCGCTGTCGAATGCCGCCGTCGAGTGCCGAACTGTCCCCTGTCGCCAGCAGACCATCAAGAGACAGAAAAGGGCTGTGACAGAGGGGGATAAAAAAGGGTGCGGGATTGTGCAAGGCGGCCAGCAAGGCCCTGAACACCGAGAGGGTCCGCAGTCAACGACGACAGACATTCTGGCCATCGCTTTGTAGCGCTAGAGAAGAGACCCTACACGGCGGAAGGAAGTAGGAGGCCTCTTTGCGAAGCTGCCGTAAATGCAATGATGAAGCTGGCTTTCCATCGTTTCAAGCTGAATCTTCTGCACAGGCCAAGCTCTCATTTGCAAAAGGCGTATGTTGCAGATGGGACGAGTAGCGGAGCACACCAGTCTATCTTGGCAAACAGACAAAACCCCATTTCTCCGTGAGAACGTTGCCATCTGTCTTCGGATCCGGGACCGGTGTTCTCCACAACCTGTGTCCTGTCGCGAGGTACTTTTTAGGGCTTGGCTGCAAGGAGTATCAAGCTCCGTAAACGGCGATGACGTGCCGCCCTCAGGCCCATAGGAGAGGACCGAGCCGTTCCATTGTTACGTGCCTGGCTGCATTGCCGTGGTTATGCCAATGCTGTGTCGGCCCCCATCCTCGTTTCTCAACCAGCTTCTGTTTGGTTGCCCGTGCCCGAGAAAGCGCTGGGACCTTCCTTGCTGTCCGGTGCTAATGCAAGCAACGGCGCATAACAACTCCAGTTCCGGACATGCATCCCCCGTGTCGGTCGAAAGGCCGCCCAACAAGCCGGCGAATTCTAGTTGTCCCTGCCCGTCGTTGTTGATCCCAGGTACCGGTACCTGTCGGCGAGCAGAGCGCAGGTATCAAGCACAAGAAAATGCAGAAAGAATGTGTGAGGGGGCCCAGAAAGACAGGGCCGAACAAGCAGATCTCTGAAAGAAACAGCTCGGTCCCTGCGAGCCAGATATGCAGACTGTACTCTGTACAAGTGTCTCCAGCTCGTATCTTACTTTGCACATGTAAGCAGTGTTGGATGTACTCCGTAGTTGAGCGGCTCGCCGTCGATCCTTGCAAGGGCTCTCCCCTCTTTTATCCCGCTACTGACAACACCATACTCGTATGTCTCAGCTGGGGCCGCCGTGAAGCCGCGGGCCAAGCCCGTGCCATGGAATCTTATGCAGACATGCCGACTTTCTGGCCCGTGTATGGAGACGCGTTAGGTTGCAATTACAACGTCGACAGCCTGCCGCTCTCCGGGCCATCCCCGTTGCACAAAGGCTTTGTGTCGTTCGGCGTCGATATTCTGTAACGCCACTTATCCAGAGCTCCTCGAACACGCTGGTCTCTCGGCCGCATTCTAGAAAGAAGCTGTTGTTTGGGCGGCAGTCCGATTCTGTGACGGGTGTCTTGCCCAGTTCTTCAGGCTGCAAATCAGGGTATGGTGGGCTGACAGGAGGCAGCACGTCGTATTAGACTATTAGTTCGGCCTGCCCCCTGTCCACGCCCCGGTGGTGTTTAGCCTGGTGTTGTCAGCGCCATGCCATCTTTTGATTTTCTCCCTGGCTTCCATTTTGGCGCGGCAGAAAGTCTGCAAACACGAAACTAACACGAGTAAGCGCCAGAGCGCTTTTGCCTTCTTGTCAGGTTACCATCCGCGGCCGTTCTGTTCTGGAACGCCTCGCGGCCGCTAGTGAACGACTGAACGTCAAAGAAACGCCCATCAAAGCCGGTCAAGGGCGACATGTCGCCGCACCTGGCCCGAAAAACGGAGTATCTTACCTCTCGGTACGAAATAGACACTCTTCTGCAAAGCGAAGCCAGGAAGAAGCAGACTGTCTTTTTTGCTGCTGGCCGCGACCAGGACCAAAAGTAGCCATAGGAAACTCTGGCCAATGCCGGCACACCGGAAGAGAGCCCGCTCAAATGCAGGCAACCTGTACGAGTAGTTGTCCTCTGCTGGTGCTCCGTTGTCGTACGAGTATGTCGCATGCAGGACAGGATGGATCCGAGACCTTGTCAAGAAGATTTCTGCGTTCCTTATCCAATGGCGTTCGAACGGCGTCAACTGCTGGGGCGCAGCTTGTCCATCTTGCAAACGAGCTCGTTTTGCTCGCTGTTTCTTCCCTCCCCTGTCTGCGCTTTTGTCCTCTTCTGCACGCTTCCCCATGTTTGCCTGTCCACTATCCGGCATATAGTCCGTGAGCTAGAAGACGCACCAGTCGTGCATCTGGCGCCCAGCCAGACTACTGGAGGATAAAACCGGGGCATTTGGCGACAGTTCTGAAGTTGTTCAACAGGCTACTGTCTGTTTCGTTTTAGTGCGTGCAGTTGCCAGAGTGGGTTCGAGTCCCCATTCTCCATACCGAGACGCTTGTTCTTCGGCGTCGAGGGGGACGGGAGCGCATAAACTCAAGAAGAGGGAATGGAGACCGACGACAAGTCCGCGGTGACTAGGGAGAATCCTGAGTTAGCATGCTGGAGAGATGGCCAGGAACAAAATAGAATACCATGGAACAGTGCATGTACTCATAAAATGACGAGAACGTGCTCCACCGGCATCCATGCAGAGGCTCCGACAGGGGAAACGCCCGCTGGTGGTCACCGCCGTCGTCTTCATTGGCCGAAGCACATGGCGCTTTTGGATCGAGGATGGTAATACCGAGTACATACGAGTACGTGTTCTCCAAACGGGGAAAGGCGGACGGCCGTTGGGCGTGCTGTCGTCTGAGGGTCGGACCTTGCAGTGCTGTGTGTGTATGGATGAGGCAGACTCAGTGATGAAGAATCAATTTAGGAAAGGTTATTTAGCTATGAGCTTGCGTACGGGTATATGTACGGTCAGGAAAGTTCGACCGACGACTTCTGGCTTCGTGCCTTCCGTGTGTTGCTCTTCCCCCTCCTGCTGGAGAAATCACATGCGGATGCCGACAAGCGCACTTGCAGTCGAGCCTGCCTTTGACTCAGAACCCTGCGTGCACTTGCCCGAAAGGGAGCCTTGCACAGTCGCCGTGCCGATCTGCGTTGCGTTGTGCCCTACGAACTCAAACGACAAAATGCTCAAACACGGCAGGCGCAGGGCGGCACCCCCGCCATTTCTATGTGGGGCCCGCTGAACGACCCCGGTTCGAATGAGTGTCTAATACCTTTGCGCCTGCTCTCGCAACGGCCGCCCTCCGTACGCAGCTGCCTTCTGCTCCGTATTACTCGTAGACCACTCTTCCCCCCCCTTCTTCTTCCGTCATGGCTTACTCGTACTTTCCCATCGTTCGCGCTCCTCGTGCTAGCTTGCTTGCCCCAGGTTCCCCATCGCGCCTTCTGCCCAAGTAAATCAACTTTCTCGCATTACACGCTCTATATTAGCCTCCTCTAGCCCACCTCTCCGATTCCCACTGCAAACACATTTGTGCTGCTGCAACTCTTGTTTTTCCACGTCACGCTGCCGGCTGCATTCCGCGTCTCACGTCCGAACGTCCTCCTGGCCCGTGTACGCAGAGCCGCGCTCTCCACGGACCGTCTCCACTATCCGATCTTTCTGGCGGCGCCACCAACGATCGCCCGGACCTCAAGCCCGCCATAACCCATCCTCGACAGGTCTGGCCCGCCAGGCCCCAAACTTCTCTTAAAACGCACCGACGTGCTCCCTGACCGCCCGGCAAGACGGCCTCCAAAACGCGGAGGACTGTGCCGTGTCCCCGCCTCTCCGTCTGTCCTGTAGGCGCACAGCCGACCTCCGACGCGGATGCCCCATGTCCGCCCGCATCTACGAGAACGACACGGCAGAGCTTGGATTGACTGCTGAACCGCCAGACTGCCCGCCATGGTCTTCTGTGGCAAGGCGTCGTTGAGCTGCCAGAACTGTCGCATCCGGCGCATTAAGGTGTGTATCCGTCACGGCGTGTTGCGCGCTTTCCTCTGTCCACGGGCCCGCACCGGGGAGCATATGCTTGGTCGGTTCATGTTCCTCACTCTAGCCAGGACCGGCTGTCTGCTGGTGTCACCGCTGCAGTGGCCGGTATTTCTCTCTTGTACGACAGGCGCGGCACACGTGCGAACAAGAACCAACCAACTGACATGCTGTTTTCCCGACTTCTAGTGCAACAAACTTGAACCCGAATGCTCGCAATGTATTCGGGCCGGCAAAAAGTGCCCAGGCTATCGGGACCAGCTGTCCTTGATGTTTCGTGACGAGACGGTCAAGGTCCGGAAAAAATTCGAGGAGAGCAGCGTAGACAGCTCGTCTGCCACAGGGAGCTCTTCGTCTGCAACCGCATCGGGATATACGACAGCGGCTGCAACAGAATCACCAGCGCCTGTTGCATCCAATGATTCTCCCGAGTCGGATACGTCCTTGTCTGGTCTCAGCCCGAGCGCAGGCCAGTTTTCGGCCTTTCAAATCGACACGCAGGATTCAACACCGCCTGCAAGCCAGGGACACAACGAATTAACGCCAATAAAAGGCTCTGGCGCCGGGGGATCATTTACTCTTTCTGAAGCACTGGCGGCATTTGGCGGGACCTTTGGCAACAAGAATGTCAGAGAAAGCGGTCTTTCGCTGACACGGAAATACCACCGCAAGAGACAAGGACAAGCACAGTCCCCTTCTCACACGGCCGATGGCACCATCGCCGCAGAAGGGCCTGTGGATGTGTCCATCGAGTTCCAGTCGGCCATCGTGCATTCCATGCTCAACGGCCCAGGACAGACCCTCGCCGACAGGGGCCTAAAGTTTTATTTGGACTACTATCTCTACGGCCACCCAGAATCTCCGCCCAAGACAGGCGTCATCGCCACAGATACACCATGGATCCTTGACCCGGCCACCCGGACAATAGCCTCAGCTGTGGGCATGGCCGGGATGGCCAATTTGAGGAACGAGGAGGAGACCCAAATGGCGGCCTGGCAAAACTATGTCATCGGCCTTCAAATGACAGCCAAGACGCTGGATACCCCGGGTCTCGACACAATCAACAATATCATGCGCAGCATCGTTCTCATGGCCATGTTCGAGGTACGCTCGCGGAAGCTCATCAAATTCGGTCTTGTTGGGAACGAAGACTAACACTTGAAAAGATGGTCCGAGGTGCCAACCAGTCCTTTGGCAGCGCCAACATCCACGTAATGGGGGCAGCCGCACTGATGCGTCACTTCCTCCCACAGCTTCCACCAAAGCTGCATCCCTACCGGAGCCTAATCCAACTTATTTGCTCTATTGTGGGTTATTGCTTTTTTATCGTTTTTTTAATTTTTTTCATTCCTATAGCAAAAGATAGAACTGACTTTGGACAGCTTATTTCCTGCCACGAGAATCACATTAAAGTTCCGCCAGTGCTGGCCGAGTACGTAACAAGTCTGTACCCGGAGAAACCAGCAGACGAGCAGATTATGAGCCAGCTTCTCCTGACGCTCATCGACTTTATCAATCTGTCCACGTTCCTCCACAGCCAGGTACTCATGGACAGCCATTACGATATGGTGAGCCACGTCGTACTGGCGCTCCAGCTGGAGGCGCGCCTCATCTCGTGGGAGTTGAGCATCACAGAAACGGGCCTGTGGAAATACGACGTGTGCGAGACAAATTCCTTTCCTCCAGAGGCATGCTACAAAGGCCGCTTCCATCGATACTCGGACATCTCGACAGCCCGGATCTGGAGCTACTACCGCTGGGCCCGGATTCTCCTCAACGAGATGCTACTCGAGTTTATTGAGAAATGTCCGCTCTCTGTTGCGGCTGCGTTGGAACAACTCCGGATAGAGGCTGCCAGTGCGAGCGGCTCGGCCATCTTTGAGACGTCTGGTGCTGGTATACGCGGCATGGACACGGAAGCAACCGAGAATCTTCAACAAAAAGCAATGACGACGATCCGGAAGTGTGCCGAAGACATATTTGCCAGCACGCCAGTGCACTGGCGACATCCAAACATTCCATTCGAGGACTATGCTGAAATTGCAACACCCGCGCCCATTTATGGAGCCAACGGCGGCACGGGCGTGGCTGGGCTGATGCCAACGCTCTTTCACTTGCAGGTGGCTGCGTGTGCACCAGGTGTCCCTGAAGAGGATTATGAGTGGGCTTTGGCAATTGTTGATACGGTATGGCGGTTCCTCGGCTTGCGCCAGGCGCGGTACCTGGCCGACAAGATGCGGGCCCATCGTGAGGCCTTGAAGAGGCAGCAGATGGGCCAGAGCGGCGTGCTGTTGCTTACCGCAGATGGAGACACACTGACGTAACGATTTGAGCAATGACTGATGGGAGACAAAAGAGGTATACACAAGGAGGCAACAGTTCAAATTACGTTTTGGATATGGGACAATGGGCATGGACGAAGGTTATGGCGTACAGAGTGCTCTGCGTTGGCTTGAACTGGACGAATACAGTGAGTCAATGGGACGGGCTTTTTTGGTTATTTATTTGACATTGGATGACTTGGATACCGGCTGTTCGTTTCTTGGGATGCTCTGCCATTTCGCTGTCTTTGTTCTGGTCACGGATTCTGGGATAAAATACTGGTATAATATGCCAACAAGGCCGTCTATTCTGAGTTTTACATACCTGTTACATGGAATTATTGCAAGCAGAGCTTGCTGTTGAAAAGCAGCCGCCTACGGAGTATATCACAAGACATGAAAGTGTCTACGGATATGTCCCGTGCCCAACGCCTCTTAAGTCTTTACCCCTTCTAGTCCAAGGCCCTTGTTTTCTTTTCTTTTCTTTTCTTTTTTGCCTCCTATCCAATTCTAATCCCTGTACACCATGCTGTCGTCCACTTGGCTGCGATATCGCTTTTTGTTCGGCTCGTCCGCCCACGTCTCGGCCAAGCCAAGGGCCGGATTTTCCTCCGGGTAGCCAAACCGCCGCCGCAGCTTCAAAATCTCTGTGCGCATACGGTACGCCGTCTCTTTGCGCAGCTGCTGGGCCTCTTCGCCGTACTTGAGGTCGACTTCCTTTTCCACTCCGCCGACTGTGCCGTTGGTGGAACTGTCGACGAATGACCCTTGCGAACTCCGGCGGCTCCGAGCCACCAGCTGCTGCCACCGGTCCCGGAGGTCAGCAAACGTCTCAGGGTCGAGCATGTCGCCAAAGACGATGCGGATCTTTTGGCCGACGCGGGGCAGGAACCGAGGGAACGTGCGCTCCTCGTGCATGACGCGGTCCAGGCCGTCGATGAACATGGGCACAATGTCGGGAACGGGCTTGCTCTCGAGGATGAGGCGGGCCACGCCCCACTTAAAGTACCGTAGACCGCGGTCCTTTTCCTGGTGCACGAGGCCTTCGGGGAAGATGTGAACCCATGCGTGCCGGTTGGAGGCAAAGGCCGAGGGTGCGGGCCAGCGGTCAACACCGTCTGTTGAGTAGTAGAGGGATGGCGCAAAGGACGAGGCGAATACGGGTTTGGCCGGTTTTCTGGAGCTTGCCGTCTCTGTGTCTGGCAGTGGTGCGGGAGACGGTGAAGAAAGGCTCTCAATGGGCGAGCCGAGCTTGGTGAGGTCCGCCGGCAATGGCTGGGCGGAGAGCAGGCGGACGGCCTGGTTCATGGTGGGCTGGAAGAGGCCACCCCACGGTGAGTGGCGTAGCCGGTGCGTTGGCAATGTCTGCCCGGAGCAGAAGAAGTGGCCAGCGAGGCTGACGATGTCAGTCCGAGCCGAGCGATGGCAATGGCAGCGCAAGGGGCAGGGCCGGCATACCTGTTCTTGTAGCATATGTCGTGAGAGCCCAGGCTCCAGCGGAGGTTTCGGTGGTCGGCGGCATACTTCAATGGAAGCACGCCCCAGATGAGAGGGTCATCGAGCCTGTTGTCAGTTTAGATGGTGTTTGGTGGGCGGTGCCTATGTATTTATATTGCATTTGTGACATACACTGAAATATGATTGCTCACTACAGAAAAGTTAGTGACGGGGAACACACACAAAGTACGCTGTGCATTCTTACCGGTGATAAGACCCCTTTTCCGTGCCTCGATATCCTTGCGCTCGTCGAGGAGGGCTAAAAAGCTATCGAGGCCTACGACCTCGACGTTGTTGAGGCCATAGAGAAAAGACCGGCAGATCATGCCCGTTGAAGCCATGAAAACGGTCGAGGCGGCCCGCAATAGCGCACCGGGCTTCTGCGGCTGTGCCTTTGCAACAGACATGGCCAATGGGCGCGGGGAGAGAGAGGTATGCGCCGGAGGGTAAGGCGCGCGCGAGAATAAAGAAGAATGGATGAGATTAATGAGAATGAAGAAAGAATTCCAGTTACCACGAGAGAGAGCCGGTTCCTGGTGCAATTAAATCCCTGCCAATACTACACATGCTTCGCCTCCGTCCATTTTCTCCCAGCCGGTCACAGAAGACGTGCAGTGTTGTTGCGAGGTAAGGAATATCAAAGCGTCGTTGTGAAAATGACAGTTTCAAATATTTTTTAGTGACCCCAACAGCCTTGCGCCGCCAAAACGGAAAGCGCGGCCAACCACGGCGCAGAATCGGCGCCACGCGCACTTTGGTTTCGCGGCAGAAGCCGCTAATAATAACACCCAGTGGGCTCAGGGCTCAGGGGAGGTTATCCCCGGTTTGGCAACAACACGAGAGTGGGGGAAGGAGCCAAGGAATCAACCGCCAGGTCCCCACCTAAAGCGGTCTGCTACGGTCTGCGTATTGAGAAGGAGCAACCTCTCCTCTCCTTTCCCAGTTTCTTACTCCACGACCACCACACGGCACTTGTCCACCACATCCCCCCACAAGCACACAGATGGCCTCGACCATACCGTCGATAGTCTGTCTCGGCGTCATCGGCCGCAATGTAAGCTCTGTGCACGTCCTCCCCCTCCCTAAGCCTCAGCTGACTCGCCCGTCTCCCTTCTCAGGACAACCCCCTCCACATCTCAATCTTTCCATCTTACGATGCAGCCACCAATAGCCTGCAGCCGGTCCGCACGCCGCTGCAGTTCTCGCTGATTCTCTGTGGCACTCTCGACATCTTTGCCCTGCGGCCGTCCGGAACCGCCAGTGGAGCGGTGGCCTCTGGCGCGGCGTCCAGCGTCAGCGGTGCCAGCAACGCCACCGGCCTCCTGCTTCTCCATGCTCTCGACGACCGGCTCGCTGTATACGGCTACGAGACAAACACGGGCGTCAAGCTTATCGCCGTGGTGGACATGCGCGGCCGACGAGGCGGCAGTGTCGGTAGCGGCGCGCCTGGCAGCGGCCCTGGCTCGACGACGACGGGGAGCCGCGGTGCGCTCGGCGGTAGCGTCGTTGGACTGCGAGACGCAGAGCTGAAGCCCGTCTTCAAGGCGATGCAGGCCGCCTACGTGCGGCTGCTGCAGAACCCGTTCTACGATCCGGACGAGCACTCGCCGCCCTCGGGCCACGGCGGCAAGAAGATTGCCAGCAAGCGGTTTGCAGACGACATGCAGCGAATTGGCGAGGCGTGGATGCCAGGCCTTGCAAGCTTTTAGGCGGACGTTCCAAACGGAACCCTTTGCATTTCCTTCCCCTCCATATGGCCTGACGAAACGATTCGAACGACAGCGCTCGGGTCCTCCTCGACTCCGAAGGGGGGCCGAATATGGGCAAAATATACGTGCAAGGAACGAACAGAGCGCAAGAATGCAGATAAAGAGCAAACCAGAACTGGTGGCCGTCGCCTTTTGTCGCTGTCAATGCCCGTTGTTGAGGGCAGGGGCCTCATATGGCACCTCGTCGACCACTCCTCTGGATCAGCCCAGGCAACCTGCTGCCAGCCCCAGACCAATGCTCGTCAGCTTCACACCTCGGCCGCTGGGCTAAAATAGCCTCCGCTGACAGAGATCTCGTTGGCGCTGGGCGAGGCCAGAAACAACGTCTGAGTTTGCCTCCAACCTCGCAACAGTGCCCCCGAGCCGGACCAGTTCATGGCCACAGAGACAACATTGGCCTCGCTTTCCGAGAAGGGTACAGGCCATCTTTTTGTGTCATGGAGCTTGCATGTCTGCTTAGAGCCCAATTTCTCCTGCTTGCTGGACCGTGTGTGCCTTTTGGGTATTGCGCTTTGTCGTTGTGGTGGTGTGTACAAACCTCTGAACGGTCATGCCATGCGGGCTGTTTTTACTTTGTTGCTTCGTCTGGGAGTATGGGCTCGGTCTCGGCTGTCTTGGTCGCCGTTCCTATTTTGCCTGTCTTCCTTGCCAGCAGCTGGCTGAAGACAGGCTTGGCAAAGTGTGTCGTGTGCTGCATCCGTGCAATGGGCGGTGTGGTCGTCACGCTGCCGCACATTTGCAGTAACTGGAACCGTCTGCTACACGCAATATTCTCCTTGTTATCACAATGATATAGTCTATTGTATGGGCGATTCAGGGCGCGAGAAGCCGCGTTGTAATGGCTTGCGTTTTGTCACGTATTCAGCGAAGAGCATGTAGACAAATGCCTTGCCGCTTCTGTGCCCGTCAGCTCCGAGGACTAGTAGTTCTCATACTTGTTCTTACGGCTAGAATTACGCTTTCTCACCACGGTAGCTTACCGGTTCTCCTTCAATATCAATCTTCAAGTCTCCAACGCATTCTCCAGATTTGCTGACTAATATTGGAGCTATTCAATGATGTCACTGGCCGGCAACGTCTAGTCGGCTGGCCATGCAGAGAGCTGGAAAGAAATTATTTCCAATGCCCGGCGGACAGTCTATGTATGATTCTATTGAACAACGGGTCTCTCAGAAGTGCTGCAGCTCTGTCAGGAGAAGCTCAGATAGCTTCTCGAGCTTTGGAAATGCACACGGAAACCCCATTTCTTCACTTTCAGTCAGCACTGTTGCCAATGCTCTCCGAGTTGACTTGCATTGAGTGAAATATGGAGTCGTCCATTCAAGGCGCTTTGTGCAACTGCTGTCCGAAGTGTCGCGAGTCGAAGCTTGCTGCGCGAAAGGCATACCGGCAATTGGCCGTTGGACTCACGTGGTTGGTCCAACAGGGAATAGCTCCCTTGTTGTTGCCTCACCGCAGGAAGTTGAAGTGGGTCTCCACCTGTGCGTTGTCGTGGGACAGCGCAACCAAGCTCGATGGACCCATATGACCAATGAGCACCGAGAATGGGCGGCAAGGAAGGCGGAGAACAGCAGGTGCGACCGCCTCAAAATAAAATATATACAAAATAAATACCAGTAAATACAAGCCCCTAGCAATTTGGCAGGGGCGCAAAGACTGCCAAAAAGTAGGAGCGAATCTTCTGCATGTCCAGGCCGAAAGGAAGACGAAAAAGAGGACCAAAAAAAAGACCCAATCCTCAAACAATCCCTTTGGGCCCAAACAAACATTCCCACGGAAGTGCGCACGGCTTTCCTTCGCAGGCTCAACACCATCGTTCTTTCCTTTGTCATCCACCGACAGCCCGGCTTGCATTTTCATCGCTCCTTCCATTCCGCATCGCTGCCTGCTTTCTACGCATCGAAGCGCATTTGCCATCACCAGCGTTTTCCCCAACAAACGGCGGCCTCATTCGACGTCGCACGCTTTGGCTCCCGCCCGCGTCGACCGCAGCACAATCTGCCTGGCCCATCGTCGTTCCTGGCTCGGAGCGCCGTTGTCCATCGACAGCATCGATCAAAATCATCGACAGCCCCCAGAGCCGCGCAAAAAACAACGCCGTAAAGCCACTTCACGCTGCTCGATGATTTGCCAACACTCGACGACCACATAGTCCCCTCTCCCGACCCCCCGCTCCCTCTCCCTTCCCGACGACTGCAGCCATGTTTTCGCCGCACGAAGGAGGCCCGGCCACCGCGACGCGGAGCCGTCGCCGCCAACGCCCCGTCTCGTCCGACAGTCTCGCCCAGCAGCCCAAGGCTAAGCGCCAGCGCCTCCCGCTCACCGAGCAGACCTTTGTGAATCCCGACGTTCCGCCTGAGATGTTCCAGGTCAAGGCCGATAAGGTGGCCATGCTGAGCGCCAGGCGCGACGGCGTCGAGAACCACGCCCTGCCCGCATCGACAGCGCCTGCGGCTGCACCTCCAGCAACCAGCGCGCCCGTTGCCACAGCCGCGCCGGCGCCCAAAAAGGAGCTCAGCGTGCGTTCTAAGAAGACCAAGGCTGGAGAGCGGATCAGCAAGGGTGATGGCAGTGTTGTTCTGGTACGTCTGCGGCACGGCTTGCCAGTCTTCTTTTCCCGGCATTTCCCTTCTCTTTTCTTTCCATTTCTTTCCTTTCCCCTTCTCAAACACCCAAACAGCCAGGGCCACACTAACCTCTGCATCAGGCTAGCAACAATGCATACACTGTCAGCAAACTGCCTGCACTGCCGGACCGGTTACGGACTGACCCGGGAGGTATGCTATCACCCGTTCATGGCACCAACAACTGCCGTGCGATCCTCCAAACTAACGCTTCGTTTCTTCTCACAGGCCGCCAACATGGCACCGTCTACTCTGCCAGCGGCTACGCCGTCTCCCTGACGCACACGCACGCCATCGTCTGGCCGTACACCGCCAACAGCCCTTCCCCCGAGACCTTTACATTCACGCTGCCCTACCCATCGCGACACGTCTCCGACCCTCTTCCGCTGGGCGCTCTCGTTGCGCCGGCAGCATCGTCCGAAGAGCCCGGCCTCCTCGTCGTCATGCCCACGACCGGCAAGGTCAGCTACTGGGAGTCGATCTCCAGCGCCGCCACGCTCGACTTCTTGCGCCAGCAACGGGGCGGTGTCGAGGACGTGATCCACGGCCTCTCCTCCACCGAGCACGTGGCAGAGATTGTCAACGCGGAGCCGGCCGGCTTTATCGTCCTGACCAGCGCCGGGCGCCTCGCCTACCTCAACGTCCGTGACGGTCATGGCCGGCCGGCCATCTCCGTGCAGTTTCTGCGCACGGCGGGCAGCGGGCCTGCGTCTGGCGGTTTCTTTGGCAGCATCCGCCACGCCCTCAAACACTCAGCACACCGCGAGGACGTTGTCGCTGTCCGCGCCGGGCCTCACCTGCGCGTGGGCGAGCGCTCGATTGTTGCCGCCACCTCCAAGGGCAAGTTCAGCGGCTGGAAGGTTCACCGTGGCGGCAGTCATGACGCGATCATCGAGACGGATGCCCGCGACGACATGATCAGTGCCATCCGCCAGTTCGACTTCAGTGTCAGCGGCACGGACGGCGACTCTCTCGAGGTCGTTGATTTTACCTACGTGCCCAAGGGCATCGAGCGCAAGTACACCGACACCGTCCGGCTCAGCAACGCCATTCAAAACGACAACGACTCAATACACCAGCTCCTGGTGCTGGCGGCGCTTCCTGGCAAGAGAAGGAAGCCGTACTACCTTGTCGAGCTTCTGCTCTCGTCCGACGGGACGCAGGTCGGCATGGTGCGGCTCATTACGTCCATTACGTCCCCCATCGCCAGACAACAGCAGACGGCCGAGCAGCGGCCGCGCGTCTACCTGCCCAAGCCGGCCGTTGTTGCGTACATTGTATTTGACCGCGCTGTCGTGATCGCATCTCTCGTCCAGCCCCCGGAAACGCCTGACTCACAGCTGCAAGGCGAGGCTAGCTACCTCCCTCCTTCATTCGAGGACATTATCGATCTTCGCAATGACGGACTATCAGAAATTGTTGGCTCGGGCATCGAAGAGCCGGCCGGACTGCTGCCCGAGGCCGCCGATTCTGGTGCCAGTGCTGTCGGATCCAGGGTGCACCGGCACAAGTCCAAGAATCCGGCAGCCATGCTGATTGTGCGCGGTGTCGGCGTTGTGCGTGTGGCCACCGTCGACGTCGAGCGCTTTATTGGCGAGAAGCCGCCCAAGGTCACCGCCAAGAGCAAGCTCGAGCAAGCCGTCTTTTACGGCATCAAGGACGACAACCCGCTTGTCTTTGAAGGCAAGCGAGACTCGCCGTTCACCGACGCCGAGATTGGCGAGGCGGCCATGGAGCTGAGCCGCGACATTCTGGGCTCCAAGACGGCCTTTACGCCGGCCGTTCCCGCCTCGCTAGAGAGCAACCTGCGCATGCGCGCCGGCTACCTCGACCGCCTCATGTCGCACCTCAATGCGCTGCGCCTCGACCTGAGCCGGCGTGTCCGCTGGCGGTTGATCGCGGACGCCGAGAAGATGCACACGGCCACCAAAATGTGGCTGCTGCACGAGCAGTTCCTCGCCGACCGCGCCGATGGCAAGGCGTCCGACCGCAAGACAATCATCTCGGAGATTGTCGAGTACATTCACGAGGACGACAAGAAAAACCCCAACCGCGACGTCGGCGAGGTCGACCGCGTGCGCTACTTTTTCGTCAACGACGTCTGGCGCATGGACCTCTTTATCGCCTGGGCCTACGAGGTGATCAAGTACGTGTACCGCGACCACCTGCTGGACGACCGGGGCGTCACGCGCCTCTTGTACGAGGGCGTCGAGGTCAACTACCGCGCCCTCAACGGGGCCATTGAGTACCGCAAAGACAAGCTCGCGTTTTACGGCCTGGCCGACGAAGAGCTCGAGTCGGGTATCTTGGTCGAGGGCTACGACGGCCTGCCCGAGCCCTGGACCTCGACGTTCTTTATCACCAACAACGCCAAGCGTCTCGTGGACCTGTGCTGCAACTGGCTCGACCAGTTCTACCCGAACAAGGGGACGAGCGCCGCCGCGCCAGACCCGGGCCTGATCGAGTCGATTCGCGAGTCGCTCCCGAGCCTGACGGACCGTTATTTGTTGGCCCTCCTAGAGCACTACCGCTGGACACAGACGCGGGACGTGGAGTCGGAGCGCGAGTACGGCGAGCGCTGCGCCAAGGCGTACGCGGAAGACCGCTACGCCAAGGTGTACCGGCTCAAAGACTACGGACTCTGGGAAGACGCGATCGAGGTTGCTAAGAAGCACCGATCGATCGATGCGCTCGCAGGGATCATGGTCGAGGAGGTGCGCAAGCTGCGCAACGACGCCATCACGGTGGACGCAGGCACGATCCGGGCCAGCGAGAAGCGTGCCGAGGCTCTGGCCAAGGAGCAGCGGATTGCCAACTACTTTGACACGTACGGCGAGGCCTTTGCGTTTGCCGTGTATGAAATTCTGCTGCGCGACGACGGCATCAAGGCCGTGCTCGACTTTCCTGGCGACAAGACGGGGTACGCGACGCGCTTCCTGCGGGCCAAGCCCGAGCTCGCCAAGATCTCGTGGATCAACGACGTTGAGCGCGAGAAGGACGTCGAGAGTGCCGCCGGAACGCTGCTGAATCTCGGCCTCGACCGCGAGCGGCAGGTCTGGAACAAGAAGATCGAGCTCAGCCTGGGCAAGCTGGCTTTGCTGGCGGAGCAGGAGCCGGCGACCGTCTCGTCAACAAAGCTTCTTACGCCCCCAGCGTCCTCGTCGCCATCGTCGCCGGCGCTGCTGTTGTCGCCCTTTTCGTCGGACAGGGCGAACAATGCAAGCCACTCCAACAAGAACAGCGCCAAAGAAGAGGACATTGACCGCGTCGACCGGCAGCTCAGCATCATCAAGATCCAGGACCTTCTCTACAGCTGGGTGCTGCCATCGATCACGACGGCTGTTGACGAGGCCGCCGAGCTGCAGCTGGCCATGGAGAACCACGCCACGCGCATCCCCAAGCGGCAAAAGATGCTGCTGCACGTGTTTGAGGACGGGCTTAGCCGGCTGCTGAAGCACGAGGCCCTCGATGCGTTTACGCTTATTGACCTGCTGACGCTCGTGCACACGCGCAAGGACGACGCGCTGATCGAGGAGGACGTGTTTTACTTGGCGCTGCTCGTGGCCGACGCGGGCCTCAGCGGCGAAGATCGGCGGCAGGCGCAGCGGTTGATCTGGCGGCGGTGCTTTATTCGAGACGACTGGGCGCAGATCAACAACACGCAGCTGCAGGACGACGCGTCAACGGCGGCAATGCTGGGCCTGACGTCTGTCTACACCACCATCTACGCCCTCTCTATCCAGCGTAAGTTCCCCCTCCCCCCCTCCCCTTTTCTTTTTTTGTATGTCTTGAGACCATGCATGATGGCTAATCTGCTGGCAGGAAACATCAACAGCTCGTCGGCCTTTGAAGTGATCAAGCCGTCAGATGCCCTTGGCGTGTACTCGGACGCGTCAGATCCGGCGACGGCTGCTCACTTTGGCTTCATGGACGACACGTCTCGGGAGAAGCTGCTCGACGCGATGAGGCACGAGGACACAGTCCTCAAGCGATACATTGACAAGAGCCGGCTCGAGGACTGGTGCCACACGGCCAAGGAGGGTGCCGAAAAGGCCGTCCAGGCCGAAATGGACCGGCTGACCGAGGTGCAAGGCTCCGATGCAGTCGGGCGGCTCAAGTGGAAGCTGTTTGGGGCCCGCAGTGCCTAGTGGGCACTCGACCATCCAGGCGTCGGCAGGCCCGAAGATGGTGTGAAAAAGGAGAGTGCAGTGAAGGAAAAGGCCAGATGCAAGAGCAAGGTCAAGGTGGAGTTTGACATCCACGAGGACGAAGAGAAGAAGGAGCCCGAGCCACCGGCCTGCCCAGGCTGGGCCGACGTCCAGGTGGACGAACTCCAGCTGAGACGGACTCGTCGGAGAAGATATGCATAGAGTGCTGCGGAGTGACGTGGGCTAGAATGTCTGGGGGAAAGAGACGGGGTATCTGGCGTTATATCTCGCTTATTTTGGTCCTGGTTTTTCCTGTTTCTTTGGTTCGACTGCAGACCCTTTTAATCATGCATTCCGGCTTTGCGTTGGGGCAATCTTTTTTATTGTCACTGTCTCAATTCTGCCTTCTCCATGGTCGGAGAAAAGCGAAAAAAACACTCGGGGCGGCATTCTCTCTTTTTGTATCTAGGCTTGCGCGTTTCTTTTGTTCTCGGTATTTTTTCTGTTGATTGCCAGTCTAGTTTTGTACAATTTGCTCGAAAAAAAGAGCAAACGAAGCCACCAGAAGACTGTTTCTGCACTTGGACCATGAATTGAAAGGCAAATGTACCAGTATATATAACGATGTGATAAACAAGGACGGCATTTCGTCACGTCACTGTCATCCAAAAGAAATACATCTGATATGCTCGGTGCTCGAAGTCGTTTCTCATTATCCCTATCGTACATTTAGTGACACAGTAAGATCATACAAACACACTGCCACGCAATCCATTGCCAACTCGGCCATCAGAACATCTCCAGATGCAAAACGCGCTTTGGGCAGATTCGTAGACCGGAGCAGGTAGCTGCTGTCCACAAGAAGCCCTATCCAAGCAGCTTTATCTGTCTCGTTCGCTGTACCTCGCTCTGCCTCCTCTGCCTCGCTCAGTGAAACAGCCGCCAGATACCGGCCCAGGCCAGACTGAGCGAGATGGCCGTGATGCCCGCCTGTCTGCTGCGCATGCCAAAAAAGGACTTGCTCTTGAGGATGGCCTGGCGCTGCTGCTGCAGCTGGGCCTGGCCCGAGAAATAGCTGTACGCCGCGAGGCCAAGGAACGCGCCGCCGCCTGTGAGGTGAGCCGACGAGCGGATGATGGACCATGGAAAAGAAACAGGGGAATGGACGCACCAATAACACGACACGGCGTGCAGTCGTCGCCGCGGTCTTCTTTGAGCAGATCCTGGTACTTTTCCGGCCGGTCGAGCGACGCGACGGACGGGATGCTGCTGCTGCCCATGGCTGTGCGGTGCGTTGTGGTTGGGGGTGATGGAAAAGGCGTCGACTCTGACGTCGTTTGGAGCTCAATGATTTTTCGAGTGCTGGAGCTTAGCGCCCCACACACGCTGCAAGTACCAAAGACGTAGATCGTATTACGTAACCCGTCTGGCCGATCCACAGCTGTCGATTGGCGGGGCTGCAACCTTTTGCTTGTGTCAGTCGTGCCTGCCCAGCTCGGCATCTCGCGACACGATCCACAACCCCAACCCGCAGTCTTTGGCTTCCGTCTTTCTCATTGTCCTCTCCAGGCTTTCTTCCCCCCTTCTGCGTATCCCTACAGTCCATGGCCCTCGCTCGCCTGGGCCACCACCACCCACCATGGACGGGGTAATCGAGGCGCTGCACATCTGCGACGAGCACAAGTAAGCTGCGGTCTCCCTGCCCTCGTTTCCGCGCCCAATTTGGCTGACCTCTTCTTTCTCTCTCTGTCCTTCTCGCCCTCCTCGACAGTGCCCCCATCCTCTCTCACACGTACACTGGCCGGCCTCTCTCCGCTGCCCAGCTTCTCCCTCTCTACTTTGAGCAGCAGCGCCAGCAGCAGCAGCCGCCGCCGCAGCAGCAGGAGGCATCCTCTTCTCTGGCTGGCCCTGCGCCGTCTTCCTCGTCTGGGAGCCCGGCCTCTTTGCGCAAACAGCCCGCCAGCCTCGTCTACATCCCCGACACAAGCCCGCCCACGCTCATCTTCACCATTGTCCATGCCGGTCTGCTGTTCTTGCTGACCACCTCGTCGGAGCTCGAGCCCCTGCTGGCCCTCGAGTTCTTGCACCGCGTGGCCGACGCCCTCGAGGAGTTTCTGGGCAGCCCGCTGCTCGCCGGAAAGATCGAGAGCAGCTACGAGGTCGTGGCCCAGCTGTTGACGGAAATGTGCGACGCCGGTCTCGTTGGCATCACCGAGCCCAACGCGCTGCACGACCTCGTCGAGGTCGAGGGTCTCGTGGGCAAGCTGCTGAGCAGCATCACGCTGCCTGGAAAAGCAGCCGCTGCCATCTCGAGCGCCGCGGCCCAGGCCACGTCCGGCTCGGCCTCGCCCAATCCGTTGGCCGCCTCCCTGTCGTCGCTGTCGTCCTCGGCCGGTCTGCGCAACGGCGGCAGTGGCGCCGCTGCAGCGGGCGGCCCCGCTCTGCCCTGGCGCCGTGCCAACGTCCGGCACACGTCAAACGAAATGTACGCCGACGTCATTGAGTCCTTGTCCGTCACACTGGCTCCCTCGGGCCGGCCTCTAGCAGCGTTTGCCCACGGCTCCATCGTCTTCACGGCCAAGGTCTCGGGCCTGCCCGACATCTTGCTGACCTTGACCGGCCCCTCGGGCAAGCACAACCTCGGCAGCGTGCTCGAGCTGCCCGTGTTTCACCCGTGTGTGCGCCTGGCTCGATGGAAAGAACGGCCCGGGGAGCTCAGCTTTGTCCCGCCCGACGGCCGGTTCCTGCTGGCCGCGTACGAGGTCGACCTGATGCCGTTTGACGCAACGTCCTTTTCGCCTAGCAGCACCGCAGGCAACAGCCTGCGCATGCCCGTCAACGTTGAAGTCAAGACGAGCCTAGGCCCCGTAGGCGCCGACTTTGAGGTCCGCGCCTCCATCAACCGCACCTTTTCCTTTGGCCGCCCAAACGGATCCTCGAGCAACGGGGGCGGTGGAGTCGGAGGCCGCGGCATCGGTGGCCCGCATCCGGGATCTCCCGGTGCACCTCTGCTGGATGATGTGCACATCACTGTTCCTCTCCCGTCACACGTACGGAACCTGCTTGAAGTCCGGCCCACGCGTGGCGACGCCGTGTACAACCCGGGCGAGCGCGCGCTCGAGTGGCACATTCCTGGCAAGGACATTGCCAACGGCATGACATCGTTTGGTCTGCGGTGCACAGTTGTGGGCCAGCATCGGACTGGCGGGCTGGACTTTGACGACGGCGGAAGCGTTGGGGGCGACGACGACGACGTGGGCAACATTAGCGGCAGCGATGACGGCCACACAAGACGGGCGTCGGCACCGCCCAACGACTATGGCTTCAAGGAGTACACGGACGACGACCAGCGAGAGCCGGGCCAAGCGGCGCCTGTAAAAAAGAAGAAGAAGAAGACGTCGACAAAACCAAAAACAACAAAAACAAAAAAGGCAAAGGAAAAGGCAGAGCCAACGCCAGCTCCGATACCAGCAGCGCCGGTCAAGACGGCGGCGGAAGCAGCAGCCAGCCGCAAGATTGCCCGCAACAAGATGCTGATGCCGAGCTCGGCGTCCGTCAGCTTCTCGGCCAAGGGCTGGCTTGCCAGTGGCGTACGCGTCGAGAGCATCGTCATTGACACCAAGCGCAGCCGCGGGCTCGGCGACGGCGTGAAGCCCTACAAGGGCGTCAAGTATCTGACCGTCAGCAAAGGCGGCATTGAATTGCGGTGTTGAGGCTGGCGGCGAGCCAACAAGCCATGGGTGCCGTTTAGGCATTGGCAATATATCCAAAATAATTAGAATTTCGATGCATCCAAGATACAGGAAGGAGTCATCTCCTAGTTCTCCCGGGCCATCAGGTCTGCCGACCACACATTGCCACCGACGTCCATGTCCAGCTGCCGGTCAAGCAGGAACGAATCCACCATATCCTTTTTTGTCAGCAGTGCACGTTTCCTCAAAAAACAACATGTGTAGGTAGAAGCGAGAGAACAAAGATAACTCACCCAGTCAACATTCGCCGGGTCGTTTAAAGCAGCCCCAAACGGCCCAGGCTCCGCCCATTCGTACGCATAGTTGAGGTGTGGCGGCGGCGGTTGTGTTCGTGGTAGAGGGGGCAGAGACTGCTGCTGCTGCCGCGGCTCCTGCGATGGTGGAGGATGCTGCACGTGGATTTGCAAACTGCATCCCGCTGGTCCCGCCGGCGAACCATCCGTCGTCTGCGATGCCGGCGTTTGTGTCTGATTTGGCGTCGAGCTGGCATCTCTCGACTGTGAATTTTCCGTCTGGCTGCCACCGCCGGCATCTGTGCAGGCTGCCCTCTCTGCTCTCTCTGTCCGATGTCGCCGTACATCCTCCTCGTACTGCTTGAGCCGGAGTTCCCGCGCTTCAATGTCCCAGTTGCCCCAGCCGGGACTGTTCATATCGGGAGTAACCTTGTCTCCCGGCGTGTTGTCTTCGTTTCTGTCGTCGCCCTCCTCGGCCGAAAGCTTTGTCACAATGGCGCCCAGCACTCGCGCTGCGTGCGCTGCGTCCTTTGAAGTCAGCCGCCGCTCGTGCCACAGCGCGTACGCGGTCCGCAGGGCCTCGATCTTGGCGCCTCGGTCGCCTGCGCGCTCTTCCAGCGTCGACCCACCGCTGCCCAGAAACGGCACGAACACGAGTGACGGGGACGACTGTAGATCCTGAGTGCTAGACGGCACAGTTGAAGCTGCTGTTGCTGCGGTTTGGGCAGAGACCGACGTCTCTGGCGTGTCGGTGTGGCTCCTGCTGCTGTTGTCGTTCCGGCCACCCTCGATCAGATCCAGACAGATGATTGTGGCTGCCAGCAAAAAGTCGTGCAACGCCAGCGAGTTGACAATGTGCCGGTCCGTGGCAAGCCGCCCGGCGCCGCGGCTGCTGCCTGGCCGGACCGGTCCTGTGGAACTGGGGCGCGTCTCGTATTCAAACTCTGTGTGCAGATCCAGGATACGCAGAGCCGACACGAGACACGCCTTGCGCTGCATCTCTGTTTCGCTCGCCGTGAACCCTCTGTTGTTAACACCGCCGTCTTCGCTTGCTTCCCGACCCAGCGCCTCGCGGAACAGAATACATATGGCCTTGTGGAGCATCAACTCCGTCGCCATGCGATGCATAATATCGTGGCTCGCGTCATTGAATGGGCAGTCACGAATGTGCATGGGCATCCGGAGCCGCAAAGGCAGCGTCGAATAGGTCCTGCGCAGTTCCTGCGTGATCTGCGTCACTGTGGCCTTGTACGAATGGCCGCCTGAGCTCTGGGCCTTGTCGGCGCGCCAGCCGGCGACGCGCATCACACGCCGCAACAGCCGGACGAGCTTCAGTTTCACGGTAAAGTAGAGCGCCGGGGTGAAGTCCGTGTGTGGCCGGCTCGGAGGCAGCTCGGCAGCAGCCTCGTCGAAATCATCGTCGCGGAGGTTGTTCGGCGGATTCGTGGCAATGTCGTCCTCGTGGACCACTGTCGGCATGCCAAACTGAAAGCTAAAGAGCATGTCAAACGACTCGACAAAAAACCAAACACGTCGCCGCATCTCCTTTTCAAACGGGGTGAGCATGCGCCCGCCAATACCACACCTGCCGCCGTTGGGCGTGTCCACTTGATGGTAGCCCATGCGCTGGGCCAGCCGGACGATGACGCCAAACGTCGCCCATTGCGTTGTATCCGTGTCCCGCTTTCGCATCAGGCGGGCGTATGAGTTTAGCACAAGAGCCTCGACGGCAAGTGGCCGGCCAGCAAGGCAGTCGCCTGCGAGAAGACAGCGTGTAGAGAGCTTGCTCAGACTGCTCGCCAAGACAAGGTCTTCGTTGCTAAGTTCGGGGTTTGCGGCTTTGCCCCTTGTGCTTCCATCTCCCTGTTCACCCGCGCTGGCAGCCTGGTCCGCCATCCACGCCAGCTGCCGGCCGCCTGCCACCAAGGCGCCCATGCTGAGGATGGAGGCCAGTATGCTCACCCACAGTAACGGCGAGACGGCATTGGCGGCCGCCGGGTTTCCCGTCAGCCAGAAGCGCAAGTAGCTCCGCTGGAACTGGCCCGTGTGGACAAATGGACCTGTCATGTAGCTTGACTGGAAATATACAGCCAGGAGACGGTCGCAGTCGGACCGTGGCGGCAAGTTGGAAATGGCATCCGCAAAGTGCCTGGGTAAATGTGGGTTGAGCGCCAGCTTCGACGTCTCCGGTGAGAAGGACTGACCAGCAGCCGCCAGGCCAGGAGCCGCTGCCATGGCCGAAAAGATGCCGTCTGGCTCGGCCAACTGAAACGACGAATAAGGCGGTAAGGAGGGCTCATCCGAGGCTGGAGAGTCTCCGCGGGCTAAGGGCCCTCTTATTCTTGCCGTGTCGGATGCAGGCACTTGTGGCCTTGACGGCAAGAAGGACAGAGCCGACAGAGGGGCCGTCATTGCATCCGTCACCACCAGCCTATCCACAGAGGTTTGAGACAAACTCTCTGAAGCGCTGCCTGGGGAAGGGTCCTCTCCAACACCTGCAGCTTCCGTCGCTTCGTCTGCGCTGTGCATGTTCTCGTCAGCGTCTGCATCCTCCTCTGCTGCGCTGCCCTCTTCCTCGCCCCTTTCTCCAGTTTCCACTTCCCCGAGGTAGCTCTGGATATTCCGGATACTGTCGAGCACGGCTGCCCAGTTTGTGGCCCCGGAAAACGGTGTCTGGCCGAGCATCGTGGCTACGGGCCCAATTGGAGAGGACCGGGCCGGCTGCGCATCTGGCCCAGTGGGCATATTAGCCCATTCATAACGCCTCTCATGCTTGTCCTTGGCGCCGGTCTCTTGCCGTCTGCCGCTTGCCCCGAGGCCCGGATCACCAAATGCCAAAATGGGAGATTTTGCGGCTGGTACTCCATCTTTCTCGGGATGCGGCTTGTCTTGGCTGGTAATGTTCGCTGAGCCCCGGGAGACGAGGCCGTTCACCATCTCTTCAAGCTTCTGCAGCCGCATCTGGGCCTCCTGGCGCACACCAAATGCAGACCCAGTGGCTGTGCCGGGTGCAAAACGAGCAGAGCCACCTGCTGTTGGAGCTGACCGACGTCCTATCCCAGAGCCAGAGCTTGCGGCATGGGCACTGAACAGAGATGAGGCAGCTAATGGTCCTGAAGATCCCGCGCTCACGCCCGTGACGCCGCCCTCATTGCCGTAGCGACAGAGCGCTCCATCGCCGCGCCGGAGACATGTGCCACACGGCAGCAGGCGGTCGCACTTTTGCTTGCGGGCGCGGCAGAGATGGCACGACACAACCGGGCGCGACTTGGCCCGCGGCTGTGATCGGCGAATGGGCCGCCCGAAAATGGAATTGGCAATGCTGCCAGGGCGCTGCTGCTGCTGCTGATGCTGTGACGGATTTTGCTGTGTAGGATCTCTGCTGGCGGCGGTGCTGCTGTCATCGCCTAGGCGCACGCGGAACACAGACGTATAATTGGAGATGTTGTTGCTCGACATGGTGGTTTGCGAAAACTGGCAGAGGCCAACAAAACAAGCCTCTCAAAATACTTTCACAACAAAAAGGGGCAATGGAATAGGCAGCTTCCTTTGTTCGACGATATTTTTGATTTGGAAGAAAGAGCAAAGGACACGGGCCTTGCTTGCTTTGAAAAAAAAAAAAAAAAGGAAAGTGCGATGAGCAAGCAGCTGCGATCCTCCTGCTCAAAGGCCTCGGACTTGCCTCATTAATCTATTTCCCGGTTAGGTAATTCGTGGGTCAGTTTGTGTCTGTGCCGGATTTATTACGGAGCAAACTCTTTCCAAATACGGAATATTTGTCAGCTGCCTTCTCTGAGAAATCTCGCCTCGTCTCTTTTACAAAACAAATCATGTCCAGCATCAAAGGATCTGTCTCCTTCTATGCGTCAATTTTGACAGATGACAAGCACGGGTTATATCTCTACAACATCGTATGTATATAAGCAGAAAAGAACCAGAAGATCAATGGTACCAGACGCTGTATTGACAAAGTGTCCCCGACTATTTTACATACCGTAACTTATAGAAACACACAAATCCAAGAAAAGGAAATGAGAACGACACAAAAAAGCAAACAGACAAGACAAGAAAAAAAAACACGCCCATAAAAAAAGAGACATGGCCCGTTTCCCGTCTCACCGTTTATCAAAAACAGGTCGAGAAATCCCAAGACCGACCCGCCCTTGAAACCAACAGAGGTCGTTTTTGTTGTGCATCTTTATTGGTCGTACAGGAGAAGCATAGAAGCGCACACAAAACGTATACGCTTCAGGGTATCATGCCAAATTCTCGAAAACAGATGGGGAAAACAAACCGGACCGGCAAACACCTATAAAAAAAAAAGAAACGCCCAAACCTAAGAACTTTATCTGGCAACAGACATTAAGACAGATGGATTAAGAAAGAGACAAGGCGCTCTATAAATGGTAAAGATGTGCAGAAGAAGCAGCGAGTTCGGCTTAAACCTGGCTTGTGTGCCGTCTCATCACAGCAGGGTTGCCATAGCTGACGGAACAGGGCGGAAGAGACTATGAAGCATTAGCTTTTTTTGTTCGTGGTACAGAGACGTAGTCTTTTTTACGAGACGACTTACTTTGGTTACAACGGACCCCGCTCCGACCACGGCTCCCTTGCCGATGTGCACACCAGCCAGAATCGTGACATTGCCGCCAATAAAGACGTCGTCCTCAATAGTGATAGCTCGGCCCTGGATGGCGCTATGCACGCCGTCCCGCTCCATGGGGTCCGTTGACGGAGCCGCTGTGAAGAAGGACACATTGGGCCCGATCGTCACGCGGTGACCAACGTTGATGGGCATGGCATCGGAAAAGTGGCAGTTGCGGCCAATGTGGACGGTGTTGCCAATGGAAATATTAAAGCCGTAGTCAGCGTGGAACGGCGCGTCCACGACGACCTGGTCGCCAACAGCGCCCGTCGGCCCGTGTAGCTCGCTGCCACGCGGCTGCAAAATCTCTTTGAACAACCGAGAGCGTTCGCTTTGGGAGACACCAATGTTGGGGTTCGTCGAGTTGTTGAATTTCCAGCAGGCAGCAACGCAGCGCTCACGGGCATCCACCAGCTCATTATCAAACTGATAAAAGGGGCGCCCAGCAAGCATCTCTTCCTTCTCGTGGCGTGGGCCCGGGACGGTGCTGAAAAAAGGCACGTTTCTTCTTGAAGCAATCCGGGCCTTCTCGGCCTCCTTGCTCTCGTCACGATCTTCAATGTTCTCCATTGGCTTTTGCGGCTGCTGGTGGGACAAGTGCGGTGGCGGTGAGTACGGGCGCTGGTGCGAGAACCGTGCCTGCCTATCTGCAGCCATGGTGGGGTCTTGGTGCAGTGGCCCTTGGCGAGGCTGGTGGCGCTGAATTGGCGGCTGCGCACGGTGATCTAGAATAGGCGGGTTTTGGTGGTGAGCAGGATGAACAGGATGAGGAGGGTGAGCTGGATGAGCCGGATGAGCAGGATGGAATTGTTGCGGAGACTGCAGCTGCTGGTGGCCTGGGTGGGCACTCTGGGGTTGGGACAGGGGCGGGTTCTGGTGAGCATGCTCATGCTCATGCTCGTGCTCGTGTTCATGGTGACGAGGAGGCTCATTCTGCGAGGGGTGGTGGTGGTGGTGCACCAGGGACGGCGGAAGCTGGGTCTGCTGGCTTTGCTGGGTCTGCTGGCTCTGCTGAGGAGAAGGCTGGCGGTAGGGAGGGGTGCCAGAGCGGCGGATGTTGATTTGCGGCAGAGGGGTCAACAGCTGCGGTGTCTCAGGATCCGTGTTGCGGCTCAGGTCGTGCAGTGGCGGAACCCGTCCATAGTCCTTGGGCGCATAGTCCTTTGGCGTATAGTCCTTTGGCGTGCGGTCTGGGAAAGGCGCAGTCGTCGCGGCGCTCACGGGCGTAGGAAATACATTGGCCGGCGCGGAAAAGGCAGACAAGGCAGACAGTTTGTGGCCATCGGAGCTCGTCAGGGCACTTGGCAGTGTCGAGGCTGTCGGCCGGTCGTCGTCTGACAGGAGAAGACGGCCCTGTGGCGGCTCAATGCGAAGAGCGGGGTGGCCACGGTAGGGAGGGAGAGACTCGCGCCGCTGCTGGTGAAAGGTACCGCCCTGAAGGCCGTTGAGCGGGCCCGGCATCCCGAAGGCGCCAGGCGGCACGTACGTCGGATCCTTGGACTCGATCTGCACGGTGGGCTTTGCAGGGTCAGGCTTGCCCCAGTGACCCTTTTGCGGCGGGTAGCCAGCGCAGATGAAGCCACCACGAACGCAGTTGCTGCCTATTCCTGGTCAATATACGAGGACTTTGTCGAAAGAGATGGAACAAAAGAAAAAAAACGCACATTCAGGCTTCGTCTCATCGCACTTCTTCTTCCGCTTGCGGCACGTCAGGCAGCCTGTTTTCGTCCGGTTGCTGAAGTTGCGCTTCCGCCGCTTTGGGTCGCTCTGCTGGAGAGGCGGACCAATCTTCTGGTTGCTGGGCGAGAATGGAGGTCCGTACATGGCTGGCCGCTCATCGTCGTCGGGGCTGTTTGCGCCGTACTCGCTCTGGGGAGACACGCTGGCGTGCGGAGCCGACTTTTCACGCTGGCGGGAGTCGTTGGCCGAGTGCTCTTCTGCTGGCGACTGGATCGAACCAGACCGCTGATGATACGCATTGTCGTACGCCGGACCGGCCTGGCGCTCGTCACGCGCAGCCTGGGGATTCCACACATCGGCGTGGCGCTGCTGCTGTTGCTGCTGCTGCTGCTGCTCCTCGTCGCCGTATGGTCTTGGCGCATAATCCCGGCCACGGGACAGGTCATACGAGTCGCGGGGCTCGTCAGAGGCACGAGACAGCTCAGCGTCCTTGTCTCGCAGTGTGCCGGAAGCCGCTGACGCTACTGCAATGGCTGCTGCTGCAGTTTCTGTGGCAGTCAGAATGCGCGGGAGATCCGATTCGCGCCGCTGATGCGGAAGCTGGTGTTGATGCGATCTGGCGCGCTGGGCGTCCTGGTGGTACGCCGCCTCCTCCGCGGCGGTGGACGACGAGCGCTTGCGCTTTTGCGAGCCCTCTTCTGGGTTCTCCAAATTTGGGTATGCTGGTGACGGGCGTGGCGAGCGGTCCAGAGGCGAGGTGCCCCAGATGTCGCGCTCCCGGCGGGTGGCGGCGGAAACGTCGGGGAGCGTTCGGGGCTCGGCCGTTTTTGGGCTGGCCCGGTTCAGGCTGTATTCCCGCTCATCGTGCGCCGCCTGCTGCATTGATGGAGGCAGTCGCACCTCGATCGTGTCGTCCATTGGGCTTGGCGGCGAGCCGGTACCGCGGTGAGCCGTCAGACTGGCCGTCTTAATCCACGATTCCACGCGCTGCTTCACGGACGGTGACATGCGCAAATTGCACAGGGCGCCAGTCGAAAATACCACAAGAAATGCGAGCACGTCCGCGATCCGGGTTGCTGTTGCTGCTGCTGTTGCCGCGGTGTTCGGTCAGACGGAGACGCGGCGAGAGTCGTTGGAACGGAGTGCCGAGAAGCGTCTGCAATGCGCCCCGTTGTCGGTGTGTCCAGGATCTGGAGAGTGTACAGGGAGAAGCACAGAAAAAGCGAAAGACTGCGCCGACAATTGCAACGAACCAGCGAAAGCAAAAGGGCGTATAAAGCAGTGCTATATGTGAAGCTGGGCGCGACGGCGAGACGGCGATGTGGGATAATATACAGAGACGCGGTGAAAGAGAAAGACACGAGAGGGGGAAAGGAGAGACGGGAGGCTATAAGAGTCAGGGGGAGGCGAGAGGAAGACGGGAAGAGGGGGGTGGGAGAAAAAGGAACGAAGTCGAGTGAGGTTTCTCCTGGCAAAGCGCTCGGAGAGACTCGCGAGAAGAGCGAGAGCCGCAGTCCTTATGTGTTCGGCTGAGGGTCGCACGGAGGCAAGGTGCGGTCAGGGGTAGGGCCAGTTGAAGAGAGGGCGGCGGCACGGAGAAGCGCCGGAGGCGGTGTTGACACAGAACAGAGGACACGGGTTTGCGTGGGCTGGCGAGATGGCCGCGAGTGTGTCGATGATGGCGGAAGAGAAATGGGGACGAGCAGCTCTTGCTATTACGGCGATGTGAGTGGATCCCTGGCCAGGCAGTTCTTACAGAGAAACGGCAGACTGCTGTTGAGGACAAATGTCCAATGGGAAGGTGCAAAGGGTGTGAGAATGAGGAAAGAGGAGGAAAGAGAGGGACGAGGCAGACGGGGAGCCGCAGCACAGGGAAAGAGGAATCGAAAATGAGGGAATGGAGGAAGGAAGGCGTGGAAGGTTTGCAGGCCGTTCAGGAAGCAAAGAGGCAAACGGGAAGGAAGGGGCCAGGCGCAAGCGCTGGTGACTGCGTCGCAGTAGGAAACATCCAGACGCAGACGAGGAAGGCGCAAAGGGGGAAAGCAAATGACAGGGAAGCAGAACACACGGAGAAGCTCAACGTGAAAATGGAGAAATGGGGGGGTGTGTGGCAGACGCTCGACGCAAGTGCTGAGCCAAAGACGACGAGCCGAATCTGTCTTGTGGTCCACCAGACAGGCCATGTTTCTACCTTCTCTGTCTGTAGCAAGTGCTTGTTTCTTTGATTTTGTTTTTGATTTTGATTCTACATTGTATGTTGTGTTTGGTGTTCTGTCCTGTTCTCTTCTGTCCCTCGCTCCTGCCTCCCACTTGTTCGTGAAGTCGAGGAAAGCGGAAGGAGGGAAAGAGATGAAAAGTCAAACGGCGGGAAAGAGGGGGTGCGGTAGGGGGGGTGGGCGAATCAATGGCGTTGGGATGGGCGGCACTGAGGGCGGCCCAGCGCGGCCCATTGCTATTTTGGTGCACAGGACATGGGTTATGCCTTCCCCTGTCCAAACATAAGATACTTGTACGAGTATATGTACATTACTTACATACTCGTATATGTACTCGTACATGTGCTTTGAAAATGTACGGAGGTGTGCCTATCATTATGATGCTGCCTTTGAACGTACGTACGCGTTTTTCAGACAGTGAAAAGTTGTTGACGATTCCGCGTCACCGCCGTCGTTTCCTGCCAGTTCTTGCTCCTTCCTTCCGGGCTATGGAATGCGTCGTGTACTGGGCATTTTCCCAGGGCAGTATACGTCGTATGTACTCGTAGCGACCGTTCTTCTGGGACCGGCTCTGCTGCTGTTGGTGGCTCAGCTTGCTCGCGGCGACAGATTGGTTGGCCGCTGTATGTACTCCGTTTTTTTTTCATATTGTTTGCTTTTACAGAAAGGGACATGTGGCCTGCACCAAGTTCCGGGACGTACATATGTATATGTATGTATGTAGTCGGCCAAAACACTCATATGTACAGCAAACTCAAGTTTGTCGAGTACGAGTATGTACTCGTCCAAGTACTTTGTACGTCGTACTGGCCGAGAGTGGGCGGGGTATGTACATACGCCTGGGCTGGACTGCTGACACAAACAGGGGTTGGCGAAGGGAGCGGAGCTGGAAGAAAGAGGGCGACAAGGGCGGGCGCTTGAGTTTGGCGCGCGATTAATAGTGCGCCAGTCTGTCTTGGAAGGGGGGCGTGTGGTGGCTTGGTTTACGAGTACGTCGTACATATTACTGCGTTTTGTCCATTGTGTGACACGGTGAACAGCGCACATAGATGTATCCAGGTGCTGGCTCGCTCGGCTCTGTTCAAGGCTGTTTGGGCAGAGAAATCCAGACAAGGCCCGGGAAACGGGTAGGGTTTTAAATGTCTGGGTTTTGGGATTCGGTGCCATTCTTTTTAGCCGGTAGGAGCGGCCTGGCCATCTTTGGGACCTGCGTTCGAGATAAAAATATCTCAAGATGCGTCATCCGTATGGCTGGACTTTGGCCGTTCCTGGCTCGCCTTGTCCACTTGCAGACCTACGACTATTGCATGCATTTGGTCTGTCCGTGCCGTTACACCGCCCGCCGCCCGGCGGGCTGCCTCACGGTATGGCTTCGCAGGGCCGTTTGATGATCGTTGTGGCGGCCTGGATCTTGGCCTCTGTCCGTGGCCGTCACGGTCGACACCGGGCAGATGCAGCCTGGGGATGCTACAACGCACTCTTGACGTAAGAGCCCGGTGCAGAGAAAGAGCACACAGACTCTTGAGGCCTTGGCGCGATATGCACTTGTTGTCCGTCTCCCTGGGTGGCACGCAAAGCCATAGAGCAGTATCGTCATAGATGAATAGCAATACATCCACACCTCAACGACAGCAAGGCAGAATGGGGTGCGGTGTGTTTGTGCCTTCACGTCGGACATCGCTGAGACACAGGCACGATATGGCGCTTCGGCGGCCCTAGCTGCAGTCATTGGTGATCTTGTGGGGCGAATTCCACGCGCGTACGAGTACGAGTACTTGTACATGGTACTTGTAGACTCTTCACGCTCGGCTGCTATCGCGCTGTGTCTTTTGTGAACGGCAGACGCTTTTCGCTGATTCTCGGCATGTCTACAAATAGAGACGTCGTACTCTGGGGCTCTTTGTTCTCGGACCGGCCAGGCCTCGCCGCCGTCATGTCCCTGTCAGGCCGCGCCTACTCGTAGGACACTTATACCCAGTACATGCACCAGTCGCTAGGGCGCCCTAAAAGCTCGCTTCGCGTTCACTCATGGCGTCTGGCTGCTGGCTCGTGCTAGCCATGAGTTGGCGTGCACTAACCGAGCCTCCCGCCTGTCGCTGCCGGCCGGGGACATGTCGAAGCTAGCCACACTAGGCAGTGCTCCAGGTCCGTTAGAGCACGAGCACGAGTATTACAGAGGCCACCGCGCCAACAAATTCCATCCCGCGTTACTTTGTATCGAGGTCACGGTGGTCCCAAAGGCCCCAAACAAACAGCCGCCAGAAGGAAAACGGCAAAACAAGGCTTCTTTAAGAGGCAGCCAAAACCATAAACATTTGCAGTATGGAAGCCTATAGTCCGGCATCTCCTTCTAGTGTCCATGTTTCACGACGAAAGACACGGCCAAAGATGGGCAGTTTCTTCTTCTTGGGCTACAACTGATTTTGATACTGAATGCTCTCTGGCTGAATGCCTGGATGGTCATCCATGGATTCGGACTTCTGTTTCTCGCGTTCCAGCAGCGTGTTCTAATTCTGTCCGTCTTTTGACGTCCTGCCATGCATGCGACTCCTTGTTTCGGGTGCTTTGCCGTCCGCCTTGCACCCATGCTCCGTCGTGTCTTCCATCTCGCCTGGTACCCATAAGATGCCATGCACGTCAGAACGGATGGCGAAACAGTTTCTTTTGCTGACGCTTCGTTGCAATTTAGAGAGCCGCTTCGAAGCCGGTAGTTTTGCAGTTGTAAGAAACGCTTGCAGTTTTTTTGACATTCACTCAATTCAGCATGTCCGTTTGGGTCCTTCATGTGACATTGCCGGTCCCAGCCGACATATCATGCGGAATTAAGATTCTTACCATCTTGCGGTATCCTTTTACTCTGTAACTACTCGGGGCTGGTCGCGCAGTTGGCTACTCGTACTTTAGCCAGCAATCGGCCATCCCACCTACCCCCGTTCGTCTCTTCACGCCTCCTCCCACTCGTCTGCGCTTGCCTCGTCAAAGCATGCCGCCGGGTGGAGGCCCACCCATTTCCCCGGCGAAAGCGGATATGGAGGCGAGAGCGACCGAAATGCGCCTAAGCAGGCCTACGATATGCCACGCCACTCACGATATATTGTGCTCCGTACTTGTATGGAGTACGAGTAGTTTATCCTTGAACAGGGCCCTTGTTGCGGCGGCGTCGTGGAGACAGACAAGATGCCTCCGCCGGCGCAGATTCCAACTCGTTACAGCAACGCGCACAGACAGAACGAGCCGGGGAAGGCTTGTATGTAACCAGGTCACTGAAAAGTCCGCTTGTCCAACGCTGGCTCAAGAACACACTGATGTGCGTTGCTGAGACCTGCTAAATGCAGCCCGTCACGGCACAGAGCGCTCGCGTGTGATTGGAGGCGAAGCGCTGCCGAAGCCAATGACCGCGCGCGGATGTGTCGCCCTGCATTTGCCCGGCGTCTCTAGCGCTGCTTTGTCTCTGCTTGGGCCCCCCGGGACCAGCCAACCACGCCGCAGAGACGAGACTTTGTTCGGTGATTGTGGTGCCTACATGGTTTCTTACCTGGAGGCTTCTGTGTCTTAATATCTAACTACTCGTGCCACGCCCCACTTTAGAATGGTTCACTCTACGAGCGCACCATCTAAAGATGGTGCTAACCACCTGAATGGCCAGATCAGCTGAATGGCCAAAAAAATATAAAAAAATAACACCTCACTTGAAAATTGTAAAAAAAATATAAAAACCATCTGTATAATTTTCTTATTACGTGGTATATTTTTTATTTAAATTCGAAAGCTGTACGTTAATTTTTCATCGATAACGTAAAAAAAACGCGATTTATTTAAAAATCCGCCGTATAATTTGAATGTCTTACGTAATTTTAACGATAAAATATCGAAATAATTATCACAAATACGTATAATTTCTCAAATACGGCCTACGTAATTATATTTAATAGGCATTTTTTACGAATATGTAAGGAATTTTTTAATGTGAAGTTGGCCATTTAGCTGATCTGGCCATTCAGGTGGTTAGCACCATCTTTACTCGAAGAGTGAACCATCAAAGTGGGGCGCACGAGTAGTGGCTTCGGCGAGGTGTTGGCACCGTAATACTGGTATGAAGCACTCAGAGAAAGAGCGGAAGACGAGTCCGAGGACGAGCGAGGGGTTGATAACAAGTCACCGTCGGCTTGCCAAGTAGGGAATTAGGAAGGAACAGCAGGAAGGAGCGAATCCTTCATCCCACGTATTACTCGCACTGCGCGAACTCGCACTTGCACTGCCAATTTGCGACGGCGCACTCCGTAGTCTGGCACGGCGCGAGAGTTCCTGTCGCGCCAGTTGCTCTATCCCCGTTTTCTGCTATTTCCCGTTGATTTCCCGCTGGTTTCCGTTTTTAGCAACTGCCCTGCGCGGCAGTGCACTCCTACGGAGAACCTGTATCATATCATACAAAGTGCTCTGACTGCAAGATTTCGAACGGCAGTCCAGAACAGCAGCCTTTTGCCTTCCGGGCCATTTGCACCTTTTGACAATGCGGCATGCACACAGTCTACTACGCGCCAGCGGCCTTTCAGCCTCTCTTTGACCCTTTGTCTTGTCTGACTCTGGGCTATGCCGGGTGTTTCCTGAAACAGCAATGGCCTGTGGCTTGACGGGACACCAGTCTCAGGTTGAAGTGCTCGTAAGAAGTGCGAGTCTGCTGTTGGCACCGTTTTGGCCATGCACGCGGCTGCCGAGGCCTTGCTAGTTCACCGTGCTCGCCAGAGCCCGGCAAGGCTCGCCCGATATACGACGAACCTCGTTGACCTCAGTTTCGATGCGGAGACCATTTCTAGAGATCTCACGGTCGTGGAAAGCAGGCCATTCTCGGGCACCTTTCTGTCAAAGCTCGTGTTCTATTCTTCTCATACGGAGTCTTGTGCAGGAAAAAACAAGACCGAGCGAAGAAAACACTCTCTAGCAAACAAAACCTTGTAGCTGTGCAGAACCTTTTATCCATACAAGCCCGAGGCTCTTCGGATACGGAATACAGGTGCATTACGACAGCTTCGTCAGAGATCTATCAAAAAAAAAAAAGAAAAAAAAGAAAAAGAAAAAGAAAACGGCGAGGGCCCACTCCCCAGTCCCGACACGCCTGCTAGCGAATCTGCCTTTGTTCTCCAGCAACATCCCTGGCCTGGCAGAGTCCGCACGGAAATGGGCTTTGTGCTAAAGAATAGCACTCTGACACCCGCCCCGGCGTCTTGCCCGGTTGGAGCAGCTTGACCTTGCTCGAGCGCCACCATACTCCGTACTCGTAGCCAGGGGCGCGAGTATTCGTACTTGTGCGTCAAATGGAGCGACCGTCACGCTCGAGTAGCGCGGCGGGTAATGTTTCCAAATAGGGAACAAGCTCTGAACCTCCCATATTATACTGGGCCGTAATATGGGGAGTGAGGGCGTTCATACGAGAACGTAAGATATACTGAGTACCGCACAGCCGTTTCGCTTTGCTTGTGAGCGTGCGGGAAACCTCGACAGATCGTGCGATATTTGACTCAATGCCCGTCTTTGTTCTCGCTTGCTATATCTGCTGGGTCCTCTCTTAGTCCTGGACTTGCCGTATTAAACAGGCCAGCCGGCAGGCAAAATCAAAGGCCGCTCGCATCCCGGGGTATGCTTTCGCTGGCAGGATGCTGTATCTCGCTTGTACGCACATGCCCGGTATTCATCGAGGTGCGTCTCGACTATTAGCACGGCACGACTATTAACTTGCCGACGGCGTATTGACGTATCAGATTGGCCATCCCAGTGCCGTCGGCACATCTTCTTTCTCCTGCTGCAGGTTTGGGTCCCGTTTCCACTCATCTCTTGTTCGTTTCTTTGGCATGTTTCGGTTTGTCGGTGCTTGTCTCGGGGGACATAAGTCGAAGAACGTCGAGGAAGCGTCGGCATAGGGTTGCCCTAATGCAAAAACTGCAGTGGTCTCGGCACTCGTGCAGGCACCCAATCCCACCACCCACTCACACGGAAGCGCTCAACCGCCATCTCACCTCACCGTTTGGTCTTGCCAGCACTGCAAGTGACAGAGTCTCGCAGCAGAAGGTGGCCGTAAGAGAAAACGCCTTTACCCAGCCGGAGCGGAAAAAGCCTGGCTGTTTTCTTATTTTCTCGAAAGACAGTTTGGTACGGCGTTGGCACTGACAGCAAATGCTTTTTGCATGTCTTTTACCATTACCCCATCGCTTTTTCGCCGTGCGCGTCCGCTGGCCAGAATCCTTGCTTTGCCTTCCAAGTGCTGTTTGCCTCGCTGTTTGCCTCCCCTTTCGCCTCTCCATCTGCTCCACCTTGGCATGAGCAGGATGTTGTGTTTGGGGGCCGTTTTACCCAACAGTCTGGTTTGTCTCGGCCAGGCGAAGAACGTCCTCTAGGCGAGACGTACTGGTTTCTGCACAGAACTCGCTAAAATTACTCTCTGGGTGTGCGGTGCTCCTGACGAGGCCCAACATGCGGCCGCCTATCTCTGCAGCATGTCCATTTTGTTTGTCTCTCTCCCATCATCCGTTCTATCTTACCAGGCCCCCAGACGGCGTGGCCAAGACAGGGTCCGCCCAACAGAGGCCAAGCACTGGCCAGGTAAGCTTACGGCTATGTTTATGTACTCGTAAGGCCGGGACCGGCAGGCTTTGTGTCTACATAGTACACGAGAAGGACAATAGTTGCGTTGCGAGTTAGTTGTCAACTCTATGTCCAATGGTCACGTGATGCAACTTATAAGGTGGGACAATGCGCTCCGTCCATATATTTCTTAATTTTTTGCAGGGACTCGAGCAAACGCTGTTTTTCTGAAATCGGCTCACCTTTACCTCGTGTTTCACGTCTCATCCGCATCGCTGTTTGCCCATCCGTCGAGTGTCGTTGTGTTAGAGACCCATTTTTCCTATTTCGGGCGAATCAGCGGCTGCGATGCCCTTACACCCCAAATAGCCGCCCATCGACAACAGCTAATAAGCGCCCAGCGGTTCAGTCCGCGCATCAAACCGAGTCCAACGAACCAACCAACGCCTTGGAAATAGGTAAACTCAACATCACATCTGCACGAAAAAACGAGTGGGGAATTTTTGTTCCTTTTTTTCTTGATCTCATTCTGCTCGTTCCCCCAGACTTTTCGTCTGTGTTGTACAGAGGCTGTTCTTGAACTACGTGCAACTCGATCACAGATTTGACGGCAGACGTCGCCAACTCAATGTTCTACGTCTTTGGGGCAGGCGAGGAGCGGTTTGGGGGAGCAGGTCAAAGCCGGACCCTTATAAGCAAATGTTCTCAAGCCACGCAGCGGGTGTCCGCAAAAAGGACTCGGCCCCAAGAGAGCAGGCCCGGTCTCCGGGACAAGCAAGTCACGAGCAGAGAGAAGCACCGGCACGGCATGAGGGTAGCATCCGGCGCGTCCACAGAAGCCTATGTTTATCTATTTTTGGCCTCCCCAAAGTCTACTGCAGGTAGTCTGGCCCCCAAACTGCAAACGGTGCCTGCAGAAACAATCTCACATATCGTGGGCGGGTCCAGAGCCGGACGAGGCACGCCGTGGGCCTTGCAGGAGTTTTTCCAGTGTTTGCTCGGTGGTCTTTTCTGTTGATCCCATTGGAGGCCAGCCATCCGTCGAATCACAGTGAGAGAGTACATGCACTCTGTACTTCCTGGACGTCACGTCACGGAGATGGCGGACGCCAATGCGGCTAGCCGCCGTGTAGTACACCCCCCAACCCTGACGTGTATCTTATTTGTTCTCCATCCAGGCCAGTACCCGGGGGGCTGCAAGAGGACTGCAGCTCAACGTCTCTTCTCTCTTTCTCTCTTTTCTGGCCCCTCTCAGCGCCCACACAAGCCGCTGGCATATTCGTCACATATGCAACCATCGGCCATCCAGCGTCACGCTGTCTGTATATGTACTTCACACTACGTCTGCCTTCCCATAGAAGCAACACTCTGAAGGCTGTTGTCATCTCCTTCCCCAGGATGACCACCTCCTGCCGCCGGGTCTGGCTCAATGTGGGATTGACTAGCCGCCATCATATACCATTTATAACTCTCGTCTGTCGAGGCGGCAAGTACCTGTTGTATATTTGTTTACTTTGATGTAGTCTCCTGTCTCCCTACTGCTCACGCCAAGGCGGCCTGTGGCCTCTTTTGCCCGCAAGCCACTTCTCTGCTGCATATGATATAAAACCTTTCTTTGTATTGTCACGAGCGATCTACTGTGTGTGGCACGAGGGAGCCCCAACACCTGCAATGACACATCTGCATCTACGTCCATCTGCACTGTAGATACACTGCGGGCATCTGAGCACAGGCTCGCCACCACTGCTCCTTAAGTACGTACAAAAGAAAGTGAAAGACTAAATAGATGACCAAGACACATGTCCGTTGGAGCTTCTCAACAAGGACGTTTTATCTCAGCCTTCTTCTCGTTGGCCCGGCCCAAAATGCAGGAGCCGTAAACGTCGTCTGAAAATAGAATAAACTCACAGATTGATGCGCCGGGCCATGAGCTATGACGCGCTTAGCTCTCTCTCTTGTTTACGCCTTGAATCGGCCCGTGGCCGCGTCTCGCAGTCAAAGACGGCCTTGTAGCCTCACCATCGACAACACCCCCGTCACGGCGATTAGTAGCCCTGGTTGCAAACAGGCGGCAGTTGGATGGTCTTAGACGCACGCCCGTCACATTGGGGGCCCCAGCACGTGGTATTGGAGCACGCGTCCTCTGTGAATTCTATTTTGATAGCAGTCTCTATTTTTATATATCTTACTAGGGCTGACGGCGGTTGCGTATAGCAGAGTACAGCTGCAATTCTTCCGTACGTCCAGGGCTCTTTAAAGTCTCCAGTCTCACTGGTTAAAAAGGCACTGAATAAACAAAAGGCTTCCTATGTATGAGTTGGGACGTGTGAATATTAACACTGCACATAAAAATATGCACACAAGCCAAAGTAAACAAACTCCAAACGGCCATAGAACGGCCATGTCAACCCTGCACCTGCACATGCACGCCCAAAAGCACAACTGACGTCGTCTCTTGTCCATTGTGCCTTTTCTTGGCCTGTCCTAGTGCAGAAAACCTTAAATCTATTTTTGCAATGACAGATGACAGGTGTCTTATCTGCTCTGCTTTCTTTCGACCCTCCTGTCGCCTTCTGTCCCGTCTGTACAAGTACATTCAGGGTTGGATTGGATAGACGCTACCCTCGTGCCCTCTTACCGCCTTGCAGTCACACCAAGTAGGCCAGCGGCAGGGGGTACTGGAGATAGAGAGTGGGCGGCTGGCGATATCCTACTCTTCTTTCTCATCTGCACCCGCACCTGCCCTGTCCGGGCCTCATCGGCACCAGCCAAGGCCCTCTTTCCTGTCATCGATCGCTGAAAGGATAGTCCCGCTGCTTTTTATAAAAATAGAAAGAAGTCAGGGGCAGGGGAGGAAAGAGGTCGTCTTGCCGGTCATCGACATTGACGTCATGGTTCTCTCACGCCCCCTCCTCTCTGCACGATGCAAGGGCCATCACACCCCTTTCTACTTAGATGTTGCTATTTTAAAATAAACGAAACATACAAAGTCCCTGCATGCAGGTCAAGGAGATGGCGCCGGCATTTGTGCTAACGTGGGTGGGCTGCGACTGACAGCAGTCAATCCGGGCTCGTTCTGTCGCGTGTTGACATGACCGTCTCGGCGCTCTACACTGGTCGTCTCAGGCAGTTGACGGTCCTGCCATGAAAAGAAATGAGGCTGTCACAATAAACAAGGGTGGGCCATCCGTTGTTTCGGTCTCAGAACGGTGCAACCGTTGGTATTAAAATAGGGCTGTACATGATAACATGGCAGAAGAGCCAGACAGACAGACAGAGAGAACCGGACCGTCGACTACTTTTTCTGCCGCTTCGAGCTCTTATCGCTGGCGACGCTGAGGACGCTCGCACTCCGTTTGTGGGCTGTGCCCAAGTTGGCATTGTTGCTGCTGCTCCCAGGCCGCGAGCCCGACCGCGTCGTCCGCGTCTCATGGCTGTCGCCGCTGCCGTCTTCCTCCTTGGTCGGAATCAGCTCGTCCTTGATGCGCGTCGCCGCCGCCGCCGCCGCCTTCTTATCGGCTTCTTCTTCGCCGCCCTTGGCGTCGCTTGCCTTTTCTGCCTCAGCTGTGGTCTTTTCCAGATCGGCGTTAGCCTCGGCCGCATCGTCCCCGTCCTTGTCGTCTTTGCTGCCGCTCTTGTCGCCAGCGGCCTTGTCCTCAGCCTTGTCCTTGGCGTCTTTACCGACCTTGTTGTCCGCATCGGTGGCCTCAGACACAGGGAGAATGCCCCGAGCCCGGTCACGCTCGGCCTTTTTCTGCTCCTCAATCTTGATCTCGCCGTCCAGCTTGTCGCTGACCTTGCGCAGGTCTACCAGCTGCACGACCGACGTGACCAGGTTTTCAAACTGTGACGTAACCTGTGCGGTGGGCATAAACAGCCGCGCAGGCATCTCTAGCTCATTAAGGATGTTGCTGATGCGCAGCTGCTGCTGGCCGCTCTTGTGCGTAAAAAGCTTGTTGATGCGTTCGTAGCGGAACGTCGGGCCTGATCCCAGCCGGTCGTGGTATGTAACACCGTAGACATCTTGTTCTTGCTCGGTAAGCTTGCGGCGCTCCATTTGCGGCGCGCCCTTTTTGTTGTTCTTGCCTGCTGCCACGGGCGTCCCAGACACGGGCGTGGCAGGCGCAGTCGCTGTGGCCGCGCTGGATGCAGCGGCGGCCGCGGCGTCTGCGGCAGCGCTCGCCCTGTCGTCTTTGACGCCCGCAGACTCGCGACGGTTGGCACCAGCGCCGGACGCCGCAATGCTCTCGCGCCGGCCGGCTTCTGCGTTGGCGGCACCCGCAGCACCGCTTGGGCCGGCCACGCCCAGATCGCCTGCCGCCAGGCTCTTGCGCTTCTTGGACTTCTCGTTGCTGTACATGAGGCTCTGTAGCAGCGACTGCAGGCCTGCGCTCGTCTTGAAGTTGCTAATGTCCTGGTCGGCGTGCGGGAACTCGAGGCGCTGGTACAGCTCGCGACGCTCGTCGTTTGTGCGCTCTGTGCGGTCCATGATCCGGCGAACCTCAAACAGCAACGCCTCTTCCTCGCGCACTTCCTCGCGCGACCGCATGAGCGCATTTGTCACAAAGGCCTTGCGCTGCTTCTCCTTTTCGGGATTGAAGTTGGCCATGATGCCGTGCAGATTGTACTCGGACTGCGTCATGTACTGCGCTGGCTTTTGCACCGCCATCATCTTGGCCGCAATCTCATAGTACCGCACCTTCAGGTCCTCCATTGAGCGGGAGGGCCTGTCTGGCTGCGAGGTCGGCACCACGGCTGTCGCGTCGGCGGTCGTGGACGACGATGGCGCCTGGCCGGTTGGCCGGTAGTCGTAGCGATCCCAGATGATGGGCCAGCGGAGATCAAAGTCCCTGACGAGCCCCATCAAGTAGTCTGTCTCTTCCTTGGTCCAGTCGGGATGCTCCAGGTTGGCCGCGTATTGGTCGTTGCTGTACTGGGGCACCACCACCTGGACGTTGAACTTGGCAAACGCCGAGTCGTCCATCGGCGGCTGCTTCTTCTCTGTGCCCTGCCCGTCCTCGCCCGTCTCCATGCTGTCGACTGGCGCGTCTCCCGGCTGTGCCGTGGGCGCATCGCCTTGGCCTGCGGTTTTCCTCCGCCAGTGCTTCAGCACGAGGCTCTTGTCGTCGCGTGCCGAGTTGAAAAACGGCTTCAGCTCCCAGTGCGCCGCCGGCTTGCGGCTCGCCAACCTCCGCCTCTTGATGTTCGACAGTTGCGGTGCAATCGAAATGGGACTCTCGCCACCGAGGCTCTGGACTTCGCGCGCGAGGCCCTTGAGGTTCCTCGACGCGCTGGCACCCAGGGCATGGCCACCCGTCCGCTGCTTCTTGGCCGGGCGCTGAGTGGCGCCATCTTGTGGCAGGTTCAGCACGTCGCGTGCATCGAGGGATGCCATCGTGAAGGCCGGTGTCGTCACAAGAAGAAATTCGGGTTTCGCCTTTTGGCGCGGGGAGGGTTTTGCCTCTTTTGGCGAGGTGAAAGAGTATTTGACCGGCTAGGTATCGGTTGTGTGCATGTCTCGTCGATCTCCATAAAATTGTCGATAAAGAAGGGAACTGGAGGCGATGATAGTTGATGGCGGTGGATGTGAGGGCGTGATGTTCGTTGCGACAGGTTTCAGCGGTTTTTTTTTGTTAGTGGTAAGCGTCACCAGTAAACCGCGTTTGCGATGACCGTGAAGGTCACACGTGATTATATGACTAAGCATTGAACAAAAGGGGATAGCGTATTTTCATTTCAGGAGTGCAGGTCTAGGGCCTTTTCGCCCCACCCAATCATCGCGCGTATGAGGTAGTCGCGCTCTGTAAAGATGGCACGTGATCACGCTACAGAGGCCCCTTTATTCCTTGAACGTGGCAGCTTGGGGGGTTTCTAGGTAAGGAGGACATCGAGAGAGCTTCTGGCCCCAAAACAGCGAACCTCGAAACCCAAGACCGTTGCTTTCTTATTACAATTCGGCGGGTTGCAACGACGCACATTGTGCTTGCATTGGCTTCCGAAAGCTTCAAGTGCTTGAAACGAAACCGCTCGTTTCTGTTCGGCGAGGACACAAACAGCAAAGGCCGGATTATCTGTTGTCTGTTTTGGCTTTCCATTCGACTTTCCGACGCTCGCGCGAACTCTCCCACCCACATACCGACAATGAAGTCCTTCCTGCCCTTATTGAGCCTGGCGGGCGCTGCCAGCGCGCTGCACCTGTATATCGACGGTTCGAAGCCCAAATGCTTCTACGAGGAGCTGCCCAAGGACACGCTCGTCGTTGGCCACTATACCGCTGAGGAGTGGGATGACCACGTCCAGACATGGCAGAAGCATGACGGCATCGGTATCTACATTTCTGTTGACGTGAGTCCGGCCAATCTCGTTTTTAGCTGACAAGATACGCAAGAGCCTCATACTAACAGCCCCCCCTCAGGAGACCTTTGACAACGACCACCGCGTGGTTTCGCAGCGCGGCTCCTCAAGCGGACGGTTCACATTCACGTCGGCGGAGGCTGGCGAGCACAAAATCTGCTTCACGCCGACGTCTAACAGCGGCCGCCCCGGCTGGCAGTCGGCATCAGGCCACGAGGGCCACACGGGCCACGTGGGCATCAAGCTGGCCCTCGACCTCGCTATCGGCGAATCGAGCAAGCTGGAGAGCACCGACAAGACCAAGCTCGAAGATCTCGAGGGCCGCCTGCGCGACCTCAACAACCGCCTGAGCGACATTCGCCGCGAGCAGGTCTTCCAGCGCGAGCGCGAGGCTGACTTCCGCGACCAGTCCGAGTCGACCAACGCCCGTGTTGTCCGCTGGATCCTGATCCAGCTCGTTGTCCTCGGCGTGACCTGTGCCTGGCAGCTGTCCCACCTACGGTCCTTCTTCATCAAGCAGAAGCTGACATAACGGAGCGTGGCTGCGAAGGCGATGCCTTTGCCCAGGGAGAGCGGCAAAGATGGGAGTGCATAGAGAGATGCGGTTTGCCAGCTTCTTCTTCGGTCGCTCTGGCATTGCGGAGAGAAAAGTGCAAACAATATCAGCTACAACGCTGCAAGTTGCACCACACATATTCTGCCGGAGATGGCGTGGATGTATAAACGGATTGAGCATTGCAAAAAGGGGAAGAGAGGCCAGGGAGCTGGGCAGGGAATGGGACATGCGGCTACTACGCACACGACTTGCGCGTTTTCTATTCTCGGGGTCTAGGTTTTCTCGGGTTCTTACTGTTTCGTTCATTGCCATTTTTCGAGGACATTCGTATTTTAATCAAGACCGTGAACAATCGGAGTACAGCATTCTAAAACAACTCGTATATCATGTTTAACTTGCAATCTTGCTGTGATTCCTTTCTTTTCTTCATCTGATCACCTTTTTTTTAGCTGCCTCAGATGCACAAGCCAAAGAGACGAAGAAAAGGCGCAAATTTTATCTTTTCCTTCAAACCCAATATTAATACGACAATAAAGATGACAGCTGAACGACGTAAACATGCCAGGCCCAATGCAAAAACCCCATTGGTTTGAAAGAAAAGAAGACGAAACAAGTGCAAGGTTGGACAAGACAGAAAGATTGTTGACACTGACTGAATGCTCAAAAACAAGAAAAATGCAGATGGCAAGACGCAACGGACTATGGCAGACGGAGACAAGGAAAAAGGGAGAGAGATAGGAGGGGGAGGAAGGGAAACAAAAAAATAACTACAGATTAAATACCCTGGCGCCGTGCTATTACGCGATCGACACGAACGAAAAAAGGCAATGAATAAAGACGAAGAAAACAAACTGGTCCTGAGCTCGTCATTATAAAAAATAAACAATGAAACAGCCGTTGTGCACTTCCAATGCACAATTCACTTCCCGCGTCTTCTTTTCTGTTTCCTTTCGCAATGACACGTCGAGGTATTCGCCAAAAAATGTTGCTGGAAAGAGTGTTCGTGGTGCTTGGGTTATTGTATTGCGCTGCTCGTGTCGCTGCTGTCCGTGAAAGCGTGTTGGTGAGACGCCTCCGCTACTAGACGTCTATATGCAGAACGTAGACAAGACAAAATCAATAAAGACCAAGGAAAAAAGGGGCTGAGCTTTTTGGAGGAGGCGAGAAGAGGCCGTCTGCGGTGCGGGCAGGTATCGCTGGCTAGCAGGATGGTTGTGTCGAGATCGTCGGGTGGCGTATCACGAGATCTATCGCGGGGAGGAGCGGGTGGGAAAGAATAAATGAAAAGGCACAAATCATCGTTCTTAACTGCAGGACGCGAAAAAAGAAAAAAAGCAAAGCGAGCGAGGCGCAGGGGGGGCGTCTAACCGCAGCAAATGACCTTCATGAACTTCTGGAAGCCAGTTGGCTGGGGTTCGGAGCCACGACCCCCAGCCTGCTGCTGTTGCTGCTGCTGCATGCCGGCGTGGCTATGCATGGGCCGAGGCAGATTCTGTGAGCTGTTCTGGAACTGAGCCTGCGTCGAACCCGTCGGTGTCGCCATGTCCCGGAGGCCCCCGGCTCCGCTGCCCCTCGCCATGACGGCGGCGGGTGCGTTTTGCCGATCTTTCCTGGGGTTCTGCTTGATCGGCGAAGGAGGCGGGGGCTGGGCGGCGTTTAAACGGTCGACTGTCAGGCGAGCACGAGGGTCGCTCTGGTGCGGGGTGCCGGCGCCGCCCCGGGAATTCGCATGCAGTTCCATGTTCGAGGGGCCGGGGCGCTGGTTGGGGTTGTGCATGCGGTCCCAGTCGGTTTTCTTGGAGTCCTTGCCAACCTTGAGCCAGTCGTACTCGCCATCCTCGACGCCGCCCGTCTCCTTCAGTGCCTGCGTGAACAGGTCCCGGAGGTAGTCGTAGTCGGGCGTGTCCTCGAAGCCCAGGTTGCGGACGTAGGTGAGGTACTTTTCGAACTGGATGGGGAAGCCCTCGCAGAGGTCCTTGATGACAGTGGTTTGCTTCTTTTCGCCGATTTTCTCGTACTTTTGCTTGTTGGTAGCGGCCTTAAGGCCCTGCCATGGAAGCCCACCGCGCAAAAAGTACATGAAAACGTGGCCGAGGGCCTCGAGATCGTCGCGACGCGACTGCTCACGGCCCAAGTGGGTGTTGATGCTCATATATCTGGCCGTGCCCGAGAGCGACTTGCGCTCGCGGTAGGGAATGTGTTGCTTCGTCTTGGGATCGCGGTACTGTTTGGCCATGCCAAAATCGACGACGTGGATAACGTTGGCGGCCTTTGTGCCTGGGCGACCAATGAGGAAGTTGTCGGGCTTGATGTCACGGTAGATGAGGTTCTTTTCGTGGATTGTTTGGACGCGGGAAAGCTGGGACGTGTTAGATAGGAGGCCACCGCCACACGCATCGGGTGAATGCGCTGGGTTGGGAGCACGTAGATCATCGAGCAACGTACCATTTGCTTGGCGACCATGACAACGGTCTTAATGCTGAACCGGCGGTTGCAGTGGTCAAACAGATCCTCTAGTGACGGGCCGAGCAGGTCGATCACCAGGATGTTGTGCAGGCCCTCCTGGCCAAAGTAGTAGACGTTTGGGATGCCGGCTGAGAAAAATGTCAGATAATGGGCAAAAGTAAAGCAACGCGCTCAGCGCGCACAAAAGAACCAAAAAGGGGAGACCTACGGCAACCAACAAGGATCTTGTAGGTCCGGTACTCGTCTCGTAGTTGAGGAGCATCGCTCTTGCGAGGTTCCTGGAGGTATTAGCATAGTGCAAAATCAGGCGGGTTCGGACTCCTCGAATCACAACATACAAACTTGATGGCGACCTGCTGGTTGTTAAGCAGGTTGGTGCCCTCAAAGATGACACCAAACGAGCCCTCGCCAATCTTCTTGCCGACGCGATAGTGCACGCCGACGACGTTGGACGAGGAGGAGGCCATGGCGACGGAGAACGAATAAGCAGGCGGCCGTCAACAGCTCGCCTTTGCTTGGGGGAAAAAGGACAAAATGTAAGGTTTGAAAAATGGGCAAAATAAGTTCGTCAGCGGAAAAGAGCGACCCCTTTCCGCGGTTGGCTTCCGGCCGAGGATAGAACAGAAGACAACAAAAGATTTCCGGAATGGATAACTTCAATCTCAGGATGCTGGAAGAGGCGTCGATGGTAGGCTGCGAGAGGTCGTCGGTCGAAGGAGAGGAGCGGGACAGCTTTCGCAGCCGCGGCGGAGGCAGCGAACTCGGCGAATGCAAAGCGGCAGCGCGACGCGATGGCGAGAGAGGAAAAAGGAAAAGGGAGGAGAAGAGAAAAGAGAGCGGGAGACGAAGAGGAGAGAAGGGGAGGAAGATTGGGAGTCAGGACTCGAAAAGCGGCAATGGGAAGGAGGAAAAGGGGAAGGAAGGCCGAATGGAGAAAGAGGAAGGAAGGGCGGATGTGCTATTAGGGCCCAGAGAGGGCAGGAAATGGAAATTGGGGGGAAATGAACGGGGGCAGGTCCGGCCAGGCCTCGTTGGGGACAAATGGCCAGGGACACAGTCTAGGCCAGTGGATGGCTATCGGCGGGCTCTGGCGGTTTTTAGTGCTGTTTGGTCACGGAATACGCCGCAGCGACAAGGCACCAGCACGGTAGCGGGCGAGTTAGCAGGAGACCGCAGCGAGACGTCCCTAGAAAGCTACTCGTAGCTGAATAGGCGGTCAGTGGTCGCTGCAGACACGAGGCAGGAGGCAGGAGGTACCCGCATTCCCTAAACGGTTGTCCCGAGGTCGACGGGCCAGCGACCGCTGCGAGAATGCCAGCGGCAAAGGGGCTCGTAGGGCAGGAGCGAGTCGATTGGTCTAGATCGGCGAGGCACAACGCAGGAGAGGCAACCAGCAAACCCAACTGGCAAGCAGCAAAGTCTGTTCTGCACGACGAGAACAGAAGCGAGTGTCCGGTACCAAACGCCGGCTTGTGCACTTGATGCATCGCAAAGTAAACGGGACCTACGGCGCACGTATCTTACGATGTTCCTTCATCTACATTATTCACCAGGACAGCACGGAAGAGACGAGGGGCAGTGTTTAAAAGTCGATTTGTCTCGTGGAATCTCCCTGGGAAACCGTGCTGCTTAATCCCTTTGGGTTTAACCTGTTGGACGGAACGTGCAAGATACAAGTACAGAGTGTGTGCTCGTATCTTGCATGTTTGCTCAATGCATTCGAAGATCTCCAGCTTCATAAAAGGCGGGCATTACGAGAGTACGTCTCCATCCCATCTGTTCCTTCCCCGTTTTTCCGATTCTTTGTTGTCGTATTCGGGGCTCGAGGGTCTGTACCATGTATCTTACAACAATTGGGAAAGAGCGCCGGTGGAATTTCCCCTGGTGCTCTTTGCTCTTTCTATCGAAACTCAATTCTGTCGGCATAAAAAAAGCGGGCCTGGCTTGGGTGGCTGGCGAGGCGAGAACGGCCAAAGGCCGGCAGGGAGGCTCGAAAAGAGCAAAAACGACACAAAAGCTTGCAAACAAGAAAAGTGCCGCACGAGTACTCCGTACTCGTACACACTTCTATTCCCGTCAAGTGATTCGCACGTCATAGATTCGCAGGGTCAGGCCCCGTCGGTCAGCGTGAAGCTGGGTCGCACCTCCCTTTTCTGCTTTGTCTGTTTTTTTTCGTACTCGTAAAGCGCTACGTACGAGTACGTACGACGTAAGAATATGTATATGTACATCGTACTCATGTGGCGCTTCGCGCCGCCTCCACCCTCGCAGCCGAGTGTATCGTACCCAAGACCGGCCAAAGAACGGGCAGCGAAAAGAGGAGACAAGAGGGACCGAAAAGGGGTTGCGCTGGCAGCCCGGAAGTGGGTACTTGCCTAGCGAATCACAAAGGTCCATGAATGCACCGAGAAGTCAAGTGGCGCGTACTCGTAAAAGACGAGGCAACAAGGTACATACATACCTTGTATCTTGCTATCGCATCGTATCTTACAGACAAAGGCCAGAACAGTGCTCATTTTGTGCGCAGAGGACGAGCCACAGCCAAGGCCGCAGCACGAGCCCTTGTCAAATACGAGTAGTGAGCACGACGACTAGCAGGACACGACGTATTAATACTGAGTACGAGTACTCGACGCTCGTACACATGTTGCACCCCGGGCTGGGAACGAATATGGCATCCGTACTCGTATGTATTACTGGTCTGATGCCGGATCCGAGCTCAAGCCGTCAAGCATGAGTTGTCTCGGTACGACAGTACGACGTGTTAATACTGAGTAGGAGCCGGTCATGCCCTGGTCGACGCCGTTCCCATCTCGTGCCCGTCGAAGGAGGCATGTTCGAATGTATCTTAGCTATCTCCCAATAGCAGTTACTCGTCTCCGATATCATCAGTTTAAAGATTATTTCAACGTTTGAGGCACGCAATTTTTGAGGAAGGAACACTCGGCCAACTGTTGCTTTGTCTTTCTTATCTCGGCAGCTGCTCCAGTTACTTTTTTAAAGACCTGAATGCACCTTTTTTTATGTTCTCTGTTCTCTCCTTTTCTCGCCGCGACGATCTCGGTCTCCAAAAAAGGCGAGGCTTTGCCACTGGAGGCTGTGCTGGGCGCAATGCGTTTGCACGGACTGGTTGTGCTTTACAGCCGCTAAACGACGGTGTGCTTCTAAAAGATGGTGGTCACTAAAAAGAGGGTGGTCAGAAGGAGGCGAAAACGGGCGAGGTATCTTACGAAAGATCCAGACCTAACTACGCGTACATAGACTCGACTTTCATTGTAGGTGGGAAAGAGGCAAAGTCGAATGAAAGAGAAGCTGGCAGGTTACGAGTACGAGAAACAAAGCACGTAGAAAACATTAACAATAAGACGGGGTGCTCGTCATGGATCTATCCGTACTCTGTAAAGAAACCCGGCAGGAGACACCAGAACCCAAGAACGACAAAAGCCTCCAACTCCCCAGGCCGCGTCTCCCCTCCCAGATCGGCCGGGCCAAGCCTCCCGCAAACGGACGCTCACAGGACTTTTAGTGTTGCCTGGCTGCAAAAACGGATGCAGATGCGCATGCGACCATACCATTTTTCCCAGCTCCCGCGGTAAAAAGGCCAGGGGGTGGGCTAGCCTTCTGGACCAGCCTAGTTTAAAGGCATCGAGCGTGAGGCTGTTGCAACAGTACGATAGGTATTGTCGGCAGACGAAGCAAGCTTGCAGTATTCAAGACAAGGGCTTTTGCAAAGAAACAAGAGGCTAGAGTCTACCAGTCTACCACGTCCCGTGTACGCGGGCGGCCTCGGCCAACACGGTTGGTTAAATGTCTAAACACTAGTATTATCGTACAAGCATCTTATTACGTAGAACGAGGGGACGGCATTTAGCCCAGGCTGCAGCAGGACTTTGTGTGGCTCAAAACAGGTGGGTATGATTGTGTTGAGAAAGCAAAGACTTGCTGGGGGGATATGTAATATATCTCCCATCATCAAATTGTGGTAAGATGTTGTTGCAGCACCATACGTTTCGAGTCACTTTGTAAGATACGGCTGCAGAAGAAGAAAGATTTATAAGGCGGATGCAGTCGTCCAGTATTACAGCATCGTTGGACGTGGCATGCATGCCGAATGGCCGCCATCATATATTGTGCGCCTTCTACCGTTGGACCAGACCCGGAAACGTCTTGTGTGAAGTTGGTGTTTCTGTTGATTTTTATTATTATATTATTATATATATGCTTGTTTTGGAGGATTTTGATTTGCTTTTTTTATATCCGGAATTTTTAAAGAAAATTGTGAAGATATCAAGTACCCTAGTATCAAACCACAACAACCTCCGTTATTGTATGGCTGTGATCAAGCATAAACAGTCACTGTCATGCCTCTCGTCTGAAAGGGCCTTCACTAGATACCGGGCATAAAAATAAAAACAAAAACGTACTTTGTACTACAGCCCGCACAGCACAGTAACCAGCACAGTATTCATAGCACGACACAGTGCATATAATATGCATGCACTGTGCGCTCACTCGACGATCTAAAAAAGCTGGTTCAATGAATTTCACCGAGCGACCAACATAGGGCATCGCCAGTTCACAGTGACGATACATGTGCGGCAGACGGCTCAATCCAACGCAGCCACCGCACTTTGCATCTCATGCCCATCACAATTCTGCCGCCTCTGCAGGCGGCGTCTCGCCGGTTCCAGCTGACGACCAAGTCGTCCTGGACGGCCCCGGCTGCCGGCGACGTTGATGGCGACTCGGACGACTCAGACACAAGCAGCGGGGGAGGCGGAATCACGGCGGGCGCACAGCTGCAGGGCCGGAAGCGAAGGCGCACGGGGGCAGCTGCAAACGACGACAACGAAGTCGACACGGGCGGCTACGAGATCGTCACGCCGGGCGAGGTGATTACCGACGACCCGCAGTGGATGCGCGGCCACGGAACGTATGCGGCGACAGCAGCACAGGGCTTAGCGGGCGGCATCGTGTCGTCGTTGGCGGGCACCGTTATGCGCACGAACCGGCTGCTGTCGGTCCGGCCGCTGCGGGCGCGCTACGCGCCCGAGGTGGGCGATCTTGTCGTGGGCCGCATCGTAGAGGTGCAGGCCCGCCGCTGGCGCGTGGACGTGGGCGCGTCGCAGCTGGCGGCGCTGCCGCTGTCGGCCATCAACCTGCCAGGCGGCGTGCTGCGCAAGCGCACCGAAACGGACGAGCTGCAGATCCGGACGTTTTTCGCCGAGGGCGACCTGCTGGTGGCCGAGGTGCAGCAGATTTTCGGGGACGGCGTCGCCGTGCTGCACACGCGGTCGCTGCGCTACGGAAAACTGCGCAACGGCGTCTTTTTTGCCGTGACGGGCGGCGGCGGCGGCGCCGGTGCCGGCGTGGTGCGCGCCCGGCGCCAGGTGTGGACGGTCAGCGGCGACGACGACGACGACGAGCACGAGCACGCCGAGGACGACTCTGCACAGAGACACGCGGCGTCGTACGGCACCGGCGCCGGCAAGATCGACGTGATCCTGGGCGTCAACGGTTACGTGTTCATCGGCGCACACGTCGAGCCGCATACGGGCCCGTCAGCGGCCGCCGGCGGCGCTGGCGGTGCCCAGCCCGGCACACCCGCCGCGTCCTCGGCGGCCGCGGTCGGCATCAACAACATTGAGGAGGCCGTCAGCGCGGCTATCTACTCGAGCCAAAACGACCCCGTGAGCAGCGAGACCCTGCGCGAGATTGCCCGCCTGCGCAGCGTCGTTGGCCTGCTGGTCGAGCACCGCCTGCCCATCGACGAGGCATCGGTCATGAAAGCGTACCGTGAGGCCCTCGATGTCGCGCGCCACTCAGACCGCGGCGAGGAGGACGTGTATCTGGGCGGCGAGCGAGGCGATAAGATCGCTGCTGTACTGGCTGCGCGGTAATGTCGCTTCCCATTTGTTTCTGACGGTTAGATAAAAGCATGGAATTTGGGCTTACAGTCGTCTTGGGGCCTGGAGCCAAGAGGACGCGCACGCGTCTGGCGTTCAAAATACCATTTGCATTATACCGTCTTTTTCTTTTCCAGCCGGCCCCTACGCTGGTTGTCGGCACGCCGGCGTACGAGAGGCCACAGACCGGCTCGCACCAGATCGAAGACCACGTTTTGACCGAGGTGGTCTGTGGTCAGGGCCCTCGTGCGGACCGACGGCAGGCGGCCCCGGACCGTGCCGTCGGGGGGTTGCACGAGAACTGCCATACCGACAGCGGCGTGCCGAGCTTCTTCCGGCGGCCATTCTCCTGCACACACCGTCGTTGCTTGGTTTTATGGTGTTTGAATTTGATAGTGGTATTACATATACATTCTGCCCTGCAGCCTTGCAGTTGGATCAATTTTGAAATATGGGTCGTATCCAATCAACGTCATCCCCCCCTTATGTCCCTCAAAATATCTGTACATATACAATGCCAATTTGTGTTTAGACTAGGCCCGGCCGTTGGTCTCCGGCGCTGGGCTAGGCTCTTGCGGAACGAAGAAAAGTCAACAACCATTGCCGATCGCGGAGCGTCAGGGCGGCAAGCAGCACAACAGCACAGCTGCACCATCGGAGAAACGCACCTTGGGCACTTGGCCCGCCCAGGCCGAGAATGAGGCGCAGCCAGTAGCCCAGGCCCTTGTTGATGCTGCCGTTGCGGTCAAAGTTGGGCTTGGGCGCCAACAGCGCCACGATGCGCTGGTTCTTCCAGTCGTACGGCATGTAGCGCGCGCGCAGCAGGCCCTCCATCCAGCTCGGCGTCTCGGCCACGGTGCGCCGGTGCGTAAACGTGTTGAACGAGTCGCGGCCGCGATACGCGCCCGTGCCCGAGTGGCCCACGCCGCCAAAGCTCACCGTGTTGGGCGTGCCGTGCATGAACGAGTCGTTGATAGAAGCGCCGCCCGAGGTGACCTCGCGGAGGACTAGACCAGTTGTTAGTAAGCTTGCCTCGCTTCTGCTGCGCTGGCCTGCTTGGGGGGGGGGGGGGGGTTCCCACTCACCCTTTTCGTTCTCGTCCTTGTTGCCAAAGGTGTAGAGAGACAGCGGTGTGGGGTCCACCTGGTTGGCAATGCGGATGGCGCTGGCTAGGCTGTCGACGGGCAGGATGCTGAAAATCGGGCCGAAGCTCTCCTGCTGGATCATGGCGTCCTCGACCGAATCCACGAGCACGGCCGTGGGCTCCATGAAGAGCGTCTTCTGGTCCATATCGCCGCCAACGACAATACGACCCTTGGTGTCGTCGAGCATCTTCTTGATGCGCGCAAAGTGGCGCTCGTTGGCAATGTGGGCCAGCTCGCTGTTGCGCGCGCCGTTGGGGAACGTCTTTGCGTGCGCCTCCTTGAGGCCCTGGATAAAGGCGTCGACGACGCTGCGCTCCACCATGATGTAGTTGGCCGACATGCAGACCTGGCCGGCGCTGAGCGTCTTGCCCCACAGCAGGCGCCGAGCCGCAAGCTTGACGTCGGCGTGGGACGTGACAAACGCCGGGTTGCGGCCGCCCAGCTCGAGCGTCACGGGCGTCAGCGTGGCGGCCGCCTTAGTGGCCACGATGCGCGCGACCGCCCGGCCGCCGGTGTAAAAGATCTTGGCCCAGCCGTGCTGCTCGCCGTCAATCTCGCCGAGCTCGCCGGGATCCCGGAAGTCGAGCAGCGCCGTCGTCTCGGGGATGGCGCCGTTGACCACGGCATACGCATCCTTGTCCAGACGCGCCTCGAGCATCTCCTTGATGACCATGGCGACATTGGGAGCCAGCTCCGAGGGCTTGACCACGGCCGTGCAGCCGGCCGCAATGGCGCCGACCAGCGGGCACAGCAGCAGATTGACAGGGTAGTTGTAGGCACCGATGATGAGCACGGCGCCCAGAGGCTCCTTGCGCGTGCGCAGGTTGGCTGCATAAAACATCAGCGGGACATCGGGCGAGCGCAGCTTCTCGTCGGCGGCCAGCTTGTCAAGCTGCGACAGCAGGAAGAGGCAGTCGTTCTTGACAAAGTCGATCTCGGTCAGCAGCGACTCGTACGGCGCCTTGTTGAGGTCGCGGAGCAGGGCCTCGCTGAGCTGCGGCGTGTAGTCGACCATGGCCCAGTAGAGCTTGCGCAGCTGCACCTTGCGCCATTCGAGGTCCTTTGAGCGGTTGGTGCGGAAGAAGTTGGCTACCTGGGCGCACTTGGTCGACACGCTCTTGAGGTCCGTGGCCTCGAACGGCGGAATGTCAATCGCCTCGGTCGTTGCGGCCATGGTGGCGGCGGTAGTGAAGGGACAGAAAGGCAAGCTGTTTTGTTGGTTGTTGTGGAGGAGCTGCTGCAGGGCGGAGCTAGGCGCAGCAGAACGAGATAGCCTTCCAGGGGGCAGTCGATTAAGTGCTGACAACCGTTAGAGAAGCCGTGCGGAGTTGGTGCCAGGAATGTGGCGTCGTGAGCCAGGCCTGCGACGGTAAAGGAGACGTCCAGAACACGTCGCGATGAAATTCAGGAGATGCAGCACTCTTCGATGTCGGGGAAAGAGAGAGATGGGTTTTAGGAAACAGGGCAGGAGCGAGGGGTGGCAGATATACCGACTCCACACGCTGCTACGCGGCTCACAGGCTGCCGAGGCACTCGCTGAACGTTCGCTTTCGAGACAGAAGTCGGGGTAACACGCCAAGCCGATGGCACCTGCCTGCAACCCCGGTGACGCACTGTCCGTTCCGTGCTTTCCGTTGGCAATGCGCGAGTGTGGAAAGTACAAAGAACTCAGGAAGGCACAAAGGGGCACGGTAAAGGTGCCCACAATTCGGTACGAGTCCGCTTACTCAATGGCGGCCAGTAGCGGTGGCAAGGCAGCATCGTCGACCAGATAAGCGCGGGCGTCCGGTGCGAGCGTACGAGGACGAAACGGCCGTCACATATCAAGTTGTCTCGTTGACACCGCAAGTTTCTCTTTAAATGCGTTGTGCTATTCGTACAGCCGGCGCCCGTTTTGCCTTGTGTATACATCGAGTCCTCGTTATACCAAACAATGCCATCTACTCGTATGTTGGCAGCTTTGCCATGCGTCTCTTCGCCCCAACGTCTCACCGCAGAGGCAGCCGCGCCATCTCCGGGGCCTTGCCGCCCTCCGCCAGCAGCTTGCCGTGGAGCGTTGCGAGCTTGGCGCCGTCGACCAGCGTTCCCTCGGCGAGTCTCTGCTGGTCCGTCTCAAACGACTGGGCGCGGAGGGCCTTGAGCTCCTCTGCGCGCTTCTCGGACATGCGCCACTTGCGCGGGAACTTGGGCTTGGTCTTGAACGTGTGGTGCCGCGTGTCCAGTGGGACATCTTCAAACGTGTCGGAGGGGTCTCGGGCCTCGGCCACCATGCGGTTGACGAGGTCGCCGAGGTAGCGCTTGTTTTGCGCCTGGTGCTCAAACTGCTCGCAGCTAATGCGAACAATGTCCTTTTCCGGGTTGTAGCGCGCGCCGGCCAGCTTCCGGATCTTGTTCTGCTGCACGGGCGTCAGGTCCAGGCCCGCAGGGCTGAACTCGACCACAACCTTTTTCTCGGCCGGGTGGAACTCGCCCATGTACGACGTGTAGCGGAACCGGAGCGGCTGATCGGCGGTTGGCGGCACAAACGGCTTGGCAAATTCTGCCGGCTGTCAGCAAGACGTGACGATGGAGGGAAGGGAAGAAAAAATAGTAAGAAAAAAAGAAAAAAAAAGTCAAAGGACACGGGACGACGTACTCGACAGGAGGGGCATCTCCCATGCAATGATGCGTGCCAAGTGGCGCTGCTCGCGGATCTCGTCCAGCTTTGAGTGGGCCACGCTCGTCATATCGTAGCCAATGTCGTCGTCGCTAGGCCGGTCCAGTCTCATCATGTCCGGCTCGTCCTCGAATTCGTTCCAGAACTGGCGCCTCATTCGGCCGTCCACGCGCGTGGCCTTGTTGTAGGTCCTGAACAGGTTCGTAACCTCGTGCTCAAAATTGAGCCTGTCTTTGCTGCTGAGTCTGCTGTCTTCCGGCAGCAGCGCATGCATCGGAATCGATTCTGCCTCCCGCTCTCGCTCCGTTATTTTGGCCCTCCAGGCTTCGTCCCTCTTTGTTCCCTGGGCATGACCCTGGTCGTCCTTGGCCGGACGCACGGCTGTGCTGGAAAAGACACGCGCCCGCGCAGCCGCCGCTGCCGCTGCCCGCAAAGCCGGCAATGCCGTTCTGTCGGACGAGCTTGCTGCCCGCAGCGCTGTGTTGGACGGGGCAGGAAACGCCGATGCCGCCGAGCCGGCTGCGCTGCACCGGCGCACCACAAGCTGTAGCGACCGCGAAGGAGCACTCGCCATCGTCTTGCCGTCGGGGTGTCGCTGGTAGACTCGGCGCGTCGTCTAGAAACTCGGTGGTCGTCGCCAATGAATCGAATGTTCAAAAGGCTGCTTTTTCGGCATAGTTTTTTTCTCGTCGTCGGAGGGACTTGGCGCTAGTCCGTTTATATCAGTCGTGATTACGTAAGGCATGCGACCTGGAATCAACCACTCACAGCGGGGATCTAATACGAGTACACTGTCGCATCCCATGTACGAGTATTGATTGTCGCCAGAACAATGCCACGGCGCAAGCTGCAAACACCTTCCAGTTCGCGGGCCCAAATCCAGTATTGTACATGTACGGGACTGCTCTCGCCTTGGTGTAGAATGATGGAAAATTCGTCGAGTCGTGCCTCTTTTTTTTCGCGTCTTGTTTGATGCCTCCTTTATTCAACCAACGATGCTGACATGGCCAGACACAGAAACGCACGCGCAAAGCACTCCATGCACACGCCATGGGCAAGGACGAGCCTGTGCACTTGGAGGGTCGGCGATGCTTTGTGACGGTTGGCGCAACCGCCAGCTTCATCAAGCTGCTGCGCGCAGTGCTCGCGCCGCCGTTTCTCGACCGCCTCGGCGCCCGGGGATTCAGCGAGCTCGTCGTGCAGACCGGGCCGGACCATGATTGGGCGCTCAAGCAAGTCGAGCGTCTGGCGTCTGACACGAGCGCGGGCCCAGCGTGCGACGGAAAGACGCGCTGGCCGGTCATCAAACTCGTGCCCTACACGACAGACATACTGTCGTTGATGGTCCCGTGCCGAGGCGAGGCGAGGCAGCGGCTGCCCGGCGCCGTGATCTCGCATGCCGGGTCCGGGTCGATCCTGGACGCCGTGCGGTGCGACGTGCCGCTCATTGTCGTGGCGAACCCCGACTTGCTCGGCAACCACCAGGCCGAGCTGGCGGACGCCGTGCACGAGGCCGGCTGGGCCGTCCGGGGCGAGCTGGAGTAGGAAACCCCCAAGCCTGTTTTCGAATCAAAATAAAGCGTATGCTGACATTGACAGCCGCCTGGAGGATGCTGTTACGGAGCTTCAGGCAAGGTTGGCGGCAACCCAGACAGAAGGCCCTCCTGCATACCAAGAACCTCCGTTCCCAACCGCCGAGGACGAGCGGTGCAGCCTGTTTGACTGGGCTGCTGTTTACTCAGGGCAGGACCCAGGCTCGTCGATAATAGAACCAAACTCTCTGCTTCTGGACTAGCTGCTCAAGGAGCAGAAGGTGTTTGTGAATAGTGCTACCGGGAAGGGGGCGTTGGGCGTGCTTGCGCTCTTGTGCTGTTTGGCCTGCTTCGTCTTGCATTTTTCTTTTATTTGATAGGATACCCGCCGTCATACGAATGCCGGGTTGAGGAGCTCGATTTGCACGGGGGGTTTCAACCCAAAATTTTAATAACTTTGCTTAAAACGCTTATAACGCTGCATCTTCGCCCTAAACCTTGACAAACCCCCCGGCTCAACCGCACACCCCGTGTACGATAGAATGCCCTTTCCCCTTCCTCTTATTGCAGGCCAGACAGGTTCCAGATTTTCAAAGCTGCATCCACGCCGGCGCTCGCCACCTTTTGGCTGCCTTCGACCCACGCCACGCCGCTGACGCCGTCCTTGTGCGCGTTCAGCGCCTTGACCCGGCTGCCCGGCTTGGCCAGGCTCCAGACAAACACGTTTGTGTCGAGGCCGCCGCTGGCGGCGTGCGTCGCCGCGTCGTTCCATGCGATTGTCGTGACGCGTGCCGTATGGGCCGACCACCGGTCTGTGGCCACCTTCCACGACGCCGTGTCGTAGGCCACAATTTTGCCGCCCGACGTGCCGGCCGCGAGGTATTTGCCGCTCTTGTCAAAGGCCAGGGCCGAGATGGCAGACGTCGAGTTCTTGAGCGTCTCGGTCGGCTTGAGCGAGCTGCCGTCGAGCTTGTAGATGTGGACGACCGGATCGGGGCTGCTGCCCACAGCCACCGTCGAGCCATGCGCTGCAATGGCCGTGGGCGTGTAGTCCGCTGTGGGCACCTCGCCGACCAGCTGGCCCTTGAGGTAGATGGCAATCTTGCCCGACGCCAGCGCCACAAACACGTAGCCCTCCTCTGTCGAGGCCAAGCCCCGGGGCTGGCCGCTCAGCTTGATGCCGTCGGACCCGGTAAACGTGCGTGCGCCCTCGTCCACGACGCGCAGCGTGTCGTCCCAGCCCACGCTGTAGGTCTGGCCCCGGCCTGCAAGCGAAGCGAATTGCGTCACCTGGTTGGTGTGCGCCTGGCCGTCGACGGTCTGCGCCTCGCCCTTGGCCAGGTCCCAGTGGCACACGCGGCCGTCGAAGCTGCCCGTCCAGAGGCCCTGGCCCTTGCCGTCTGACTCGACGCCCAGCGCCGTGATCGACTTGTTGTGGCCGTACACCACGCGGACCGGCGCATCCTGCCCCAGCTTGAGGTAGTTGAGGTCGCCGCTCAGGCTGATGCTGATAATGAGGTCGTCGGCGCGCCCGGCCGGCCACACGACGCCGACCTGCTGGTCAGGAACGCTCGCGACGGACGACCCGCCGAGCCGCCATGTCTGGATCGACTTGCCCGACTGCGCGTCCCATACGCGGACGGTCTGGTCTGCGCTCGCTGTTGCGAACCGCTTCGAGTCCGAAGACCAGCTGACGGCAAAGATGCTGCCCGTGTGCGCGTCGTCGCCTCCGCCCACCGTCGTCGTCGGCTCGCCTGTCTTTCCGTCGTACAGCTGGATGCGCCGGTCTGCACCAACGGTGACGAGCGTGCTGCCGTCGGGCGAAAAAGCCGTGCCGAATACAAAGCCCTTGTGCAGGCCGTCGGCCTTGGAGTTGAACTTGAAGGGCGCGCCGTGCAAGAAGCACATGCTGCCGTCGTCCGACACCGTGGCTGCGCGCAACGGCCGCTGCTGCCGCATCGCCACGGCATTGGCCACCTTGCTGTGGCCGCTGACCTCGCCCACGCTGTTGCCGCTGTCCGCCGTGATGCAGTGGCCAAACCGCTCGCGGCCGTCGCCCACAGCGATGATGCGCTGGCTGTCGCCGTCCCAGGCAATGTCGTTGATGCGTCCGGAGATGATGGCGTACTCGCCCTTGGTGTTGACGGCCTCCACGGCATCCCACACGCGCACCTTGCCCGACACGTCGCCGCTGGCAATGTAGAAGCCCGACGGCGAGAATCTGGCCACCGTCGTCGCCGCTGTATGGCCTGTATACTGCTTGCAATCGGCCGGGTTGTCGATGGACCGCAGGAAGATGGACTTGCCCGACTACAGTTGCTTGCGTTAGCCAGGGCGGCTCACCCGAGACGGGGTCGGTTCGGCGCGGGCACTCACCGCGTACGCAATGCGCTGGCCTTTGTTGTCCGCAGAGAGTGGTGTCGGCTGGCCACGGATCGTCGCCGGGGACGCCGCCAGGATCCGGTCAATGGCGATGGAGGCCATTTTGATTTCGGCTTTGTTTGTTTTCTTCAGCGGTTCGTTCTGGGCTGTTTTGCGTTGTCGTTTTCTCCTTCGAAACAGTGGAAATCAAGGCACAAAATCACGTCTGGAAAGACGGCCAGGTAAACCGGTTTGCTGCAAACGGCTGCCTGGAGCGTTGTCTGTTGATGTTGTGGTGGAATTGCGCCAGAAGCTTGACAGAGCTCCGTCTCAGGAACGCCCGAGATGTGCTTCGAAGCTAATAATACTACTGTCTGCCAAAAAGGGGGGCAGCTGGCCGGGAGGGGCATGTCGCTGTTGCGGGGCAGGGGCAGGCCTGGCGTTGTGTAAAATCCGCCTGAAACACTGAAAATGCGCTGGAAGCTGACGCACCAATGCGCTGGGCAAATTACGTCATCTAATCGCTTGGGCATGAACAGCAAGACTCTTGAAGCAAACTCGCAGTCGGGCTTGCGTGGACGACTCATGATAATGGCCACATTTTGTACGATAGGGCCGGTTTTATTCTGAATGTGAAGACGGACGCAGTTTATATTCTACCACGTAAATGGGACGCGTTGGCGTCGAGTACAGATAACCGGCAGTATATACCATGGATGAGACGGCTAGAACACAGGCCTTTTTTAAAGTCGCTGTTTTCTATTGGTTTTGGATTTGAAAGAGCTGTTTGGGCTTTTGTGCATGTTATGTGAACAAATAAAAAAAACATATCTTCCAAAAACGGCGGAAAAGAAACCTCGAGAGCATACCCCATCGTCTCAACATCAGAATTGAAATAAATCATATTTTGAATTCCTACAAACAGACAAAATTCCAACAAATAGACAAAGGCAGACCGATTGCATAGACTACCGACAAGTTAAGGCTCCGGTGGATGAGATGTCTGCTGTTTCGCAGAGCCGGGAAGAAAATTCACGTGACCCAGTATCTTATCGCCGGCGCGTCTTGACCTGAGCACCGCGGCGCCATAATAAAGTTTTTGGCTGTCGCAATCCATCTCGTTCCAGACTCCGTCAACCATCCCCGACGACAGCACGTAATTTGCGACCCGAGGCCGCAGCTGCCGCCATCCGACTGTGAGTATCCGTCCGCATGCATTGCCCGACCTTTTGAAGATGCAGCCAGCCCTGGCTGGGCTGGCGCTCGGCTGTTCCTAGGACTAGGAAGCCCTTGTTTCCAGCGTTCGGTTTTCAGCTGGAGAGGGCGTTGTTTGGCGAACGAAAGCGGGCTCCCCAGGTTCTGCCGTGCTCCCTCTGGGCCGTCCCGTTGGGCAGCACACAAACGCGCCTCTGGTCCCTGCGGCAGGCAGCTCTATGGGCGATTTGCTCGTCTCTCCTCCTGTCTTTGCAAGGGGGAGGATGGATTTGGCGTCTTTGAGATGTCTCGTGTCTGACGCATTTTCCCCCTTACCTCCAGATTCGCCAAGCCGTTCAAAGACGCTTCCCACGTGTCTATTTTCCCAGCTCAACCCCGGGGCTGATCGTCGCCCGTGTACCGAGGCTCGAGAACAGCACAGGGCGCTCAGACGTGCACACGTACAGACGGACCAGAAAGTTGGCCAGACGCACACGCGCACTCGCCCGACACCATGGCGGACGTCACGAAGCCAGACGAGCCGACGGCCGAGTCGATCGACAAGTCGTTTGACATTAGCGGCAACGAGGAAGTGGCCGGGACCGACGAGGTGAGAACACTGTTATGAAGAGGGTGGGGGGGGAGGAAGACGGAGCGAGTCTTCGCGATGAGAAAGTTAAAAAAGAGAAAAAAAACCCTGACGAGGCGGTTGAGTAGGCGGACATTTCGGACATGAAACGGCGCGTGGCCGAGATGGAAGAGGAGGCCGCCAAGCTCCGCGAGATGCAAAAAGACCTCAACCACCAGAGCCAGGAGCTCACAGAAAACAAAGAAGACATTGACTCGCGGAGCATCTTTGTCGGCAACGTCGACTACTCGGCCTCGCCCGAGGAGATCCAGGCACATTTCCAGAGCTGCGGCTCCATCAACCGGGTGACCATTCTCCTCGACAAGTTCACCGGCCAGCCCAAAGGGTAAGCCATAACGACTGTTTCTCTTCATCTCTCTTTGGAGATTCCCACGGGCCTGCTAACCGCCCAGCTATGCATACGTCGAGTTCTCCGAGCCGAGCCTGGTGGCCCAGGCGCTGGTGCTAAACGAGAGCGTGTTCAAGGGAAGGAACATTAAGGTGAGCTTCCGTTCCACGCGCACTTCATTTCGGGCTGCTCGGTGCCGGCTGGCTAACTGGCTCTAGGTTGTTCCCAAGCGGACAAACGTTCCCGGCATGAGCCGTGGCCGCGGCAGAGGCGGCTTCCCCCGCGGCCGGGGGTACTTTGGCGGCCGGGGCGGCTTTGTGCCCCGTGGTGGCTATCGCGGCGGCTACCGCGGCCGTGGACGGGGTGGCTTCGCTCCTTACTGACGAGGATAAGCTGAGTTGGATCAGCACGTGGCGGTTTTCTCTTCGTCGATGCCCGGCTAGAGCTGGGAAGAGGACGTCGCCCTGCTCACGAAGCAGTTTGTTGGATGCTCGATTCTTGTCTTTGGCTCCTACGCTACTGCTGCTTCCTGCTCTTGTATGATATCAAAGGAATATTTGCAAAGGGAAACGGGAGAGATTGAAAGGGCGAAACACCTTTCTGTGTTTTTTGTTCTTTTTCTACCTGCTTTAATACTTTACTATTTTCATGGCTGGGTTTGTATTCCAACTCTTGCGAGGCTCTACGCCCCCTTTGGCGTGGCATCTGGTCGAGCATTTGCCAGGGCCAGTTTATACATCCAGCTGGATAAACAGGCCACGCATCGTATCTTACACGACCAACGACTGCCGTGCGCTGTTACTGCCCTGAACACTTGAAACATGCGCCGTACTTTCCCAGCCTCCTTCCTCTTGCACATCTGCTCGTCTGTCGTTCGCTCCTGCACGCCACATGGACGAACGCCCAATACAGAAGGAACACTGGGCGCTTAGGGGACAAAAATAGGCTCTCTTCAGCAGGCGTGCCCCTCCTTTCTGCTGACGTTATCCCTTGCTCGCATACGAATACACACCGGAGCACGACAATGCAGTGCTCGTATTCACCGTCGTCGTAGTGCGCGCTGCCGATCATGCCCTCGCAGCGCCCATCGTTCTTTCCTGCCGTCTTGAGCAGATAGCAAAGTCGAGCCTTCCGTGACGGTTGGTGCTCCTGCCATTGCAAATTTAGCTTGACCCTGCGCTCTTTCCATTACAGTCGTGCCGTGTCCCTTCCCTTGCATGCTGCGTTCTTCCCAAGATGTCATCCATCTGCATCTTCTCTTGAACACCAGCTCTTGGACGTCAATCCTCCCAATCATTCTCCCCCGAGAGCGTGTCTTGTCGTGCGCCCTTCCGGTCCGTTTTCCCCGCCGGATATTCAACATTCTTTTGTCTTTTGGTCAGCTCTCACTTTTGCCGCCCAGTCAACGGCACGCAGACGTCTCGAGGCCTTTTTGCTTCATTCTCTTTTCTTTTCTTCGTTTGCTCTTTGCCCAATTGCAATTGCTGGCTCAAAGCCGCCCTTGGCTCTTCAAACCGTCTCCCGGCTTCCTGCCCGAGTTCCGTTCATCGCTCGCCCCCCCTCGCCACGCACAGCCCATTCGTGGCTTTTGCCTCTAGTGACTAACCCACCCTTCTTCCGAGTCTCTCGACGTCCAGAGACTGCAAACGAGGTCACACGCAGTACGACATATCCCAGATTGCTGGGCGCCGACGCTCCATATTACGCTCGGGCTTTCACATAACCTGGCTCGTTGCAGCGGAATTATCACAGAAAACGGCCAAACAGACACAGCGCCCAGGAGACGAGAGGCGCAGGCTGGACCGCAGCACTGCCTCGACGCTATCAGTGCCATATCTGCTGCAGTACCCACTGCTGGCCGGCACACCTGCAACGACGCACTCGTGTTTTGGGCTGTCGGAAACCGCCTGCGAGAAAATTACGAATCGCCGCCGTCATTCTGAGCATTGGAGCCGTCTTGTCGTTTTGCCTCGAACGCTCGTCCGTTGCCTCGAAACTTCCACCACTGGCCGCTTGACTTTGGCCCAGCGCGTGTCACGCCAACGCCGTTCTCCGGGCTGCCTTTCGACCTGCGCACAACGGCTTCTAGACCGGCGCCGCCCTGCAGAAAGTGGGGGAATCACTCAAGACCGCCTCTGTCTGCTGTCGCTGCCTGTTGCTTCGCCCTGCCACTTTCTCCCTCTCCGCTTTCCACCGCATCTCACGCCCAGCGGCCCTCCCGTTGTCTGCGCCCTGCACCCTCTCGTCCCATCCTTTCCGCCATTCACGCCTCGGCGTCTCAACTCGCATCTTGTTCGCAAACCCTCGACCCCAAGAACACCCCACCGCGCGTCCGTGTCGAGAAAACTCTCACGCTTCGAACTCTGAACTCGTTCTGAACAAGAGCCGATACCTGGGTCCCCCCCCCTTCGCTTGCGGCTGCATCGACTGCATCTGTTCACCCGGCTCGCTATGGCCTCTAGCCGTATGGATGCTGGCCTTCCAGCGTGAGTCTGCCTTCTCTGCCTTGTCTCCCCTCCATCCCCGACCAGCCTTTTCTACTGCCACGCCGTCGCCGGGCATCGTGAATATCTGGTCGTCTGGTTCGGCCTGGCAGCAAGCCAATAAAACCGCCCCTTCAAAGCCACTGGACTGACTCTTAACTCCTCTTTCTGCAGTCAACCTAACCTTCGCGTTACGAGTATGCTTTCCCTTGACAGAGTGGCGCCATCGAGTGTTCTTCGGCACCGCGCTGCACCTCGCGTACGGTCGGTCTATCTAACAGCTGTTCTTTTCTAGTCATCGCCGCCGACGGCCTCTACAAGCGTGACGTCTTCCGTAAGTCTGGCTCTTGTGCTGCTGGCATTGCAGAGTCGGTTTGATGGACTGCGATGCCGGGTGTGGCCTATCGAAAGCAATGCGATCCTGGCTGACACGAACCAACCACAGGATTCCCTGATCCTTTTGCCGTTGCCACGATCAATAGCGAACAGACAAAGACGACGTCGGTCTCAAAACGGACGCTGAACCCATACTGGAACGAGAGTTTCGACTTGTACGGCTACCACCCATTTCTCTCTTCGTCGACTCGTGGCTTGACGTTGCGTTGCTGATAATGCTGACCTGCTTTTGCAGCCGCGTAAACGAGGACAGCATACTGGCTGTCCAGGTTTTTGACCAGCGGAAATTCAAGAAGAAGGACCAGGGATTCTTGGGTGTCGTGAACATTCGCGTTGGCGACGCCGTCGAGCTTCTAGCAGAATCTGATGGTATGTTCACCCCCCTCCCCCGGCGGGTGATGTTGTTTACAAGATTCTCGCTTGCCAGTTTTGCTGTTCCAAATGCTAATTGCACGCGCCGCTTACCAGACCAAATGCTCGCACCCGACCTCAAGAAATCCAACGACAACCTTGTTGTACACGGAAAACTGATTTTGAACCTTTCCACCGACTTATCTTCCCCCCCACGCCAGAACCAAGCAAGCCAAGCAGCCTCGCAGCAGTCGGCGTCCCAACAAGCCTCTGGTTCTTCAGCGTCCCGCACGCCCGCTAGCTCCTCTCTTGCTGCCTCCGGTGCCCGAACCCACGACCGCCCGGCGTCGGCCATGTCTGGCTCTGCGAATGGCACATCGACGCCAAACACAAACTCCACAACGCTCGCCGTCCGTCCCGCAAGCCAGGTCGCGCCCGCCGCTGGCGGAAGCAGCTCCAGTGCCACGCCAGCCGCAGCGCCGCAGGCCGGCGCTCCACCGACTGCTGCAGCAGCCTCATCTGCTGCTGCAGCTGCTACTGCTGCTGCTGCTGCACCGGGCATGCACAACCGCACACCCAGCTCAATGAGCCCCTTTGAGGATCACATTGGCCGCTTACCGCCCGGGTGGGAGCGCCGCGAAGACAACTTGGGTAGACAATACTATGTCGATCATAACACGCGGTCGACTAGCTGGACACGCCCGACAGCAAACGGAGTGGCCGATAGAAGCACCCAGGAAGCAGCCACCCAGGTGGAACGCCAGCGCCACCAAAACCGCACTCTTCCCGAGGACCGTACCGGCGCGAATTCGCCTACCCTTCAGCAAGACCATGCGCAGCAGCAACAAGCGGTCGTGGCAGCCGCAACCGCTCAGGCCCAGAACTCTGGCACCGTCATGCATACGGGCGCTACCAGCCCTGGCACCGGCGAACTGCCTCCTGGGTGGGAACAGAGATGGACCCCGGAGGGCAGGGCCTATTTTGTCGATCACAACACCCGGACGACGACCTGGGTCGACCCTCGTCGCCAGCAGTACATTCGCATGTACGGCGGACAGAACAGTTCAAACGGAGTCATTCAGCAGCAGCCGGTCTCCCAGCTTGGACCCCTGCCCAGCGGATGGGAAATGCGTCTTACAAACACGGCACGTGTTTACTTTGTCGACCATAATACCAAGACGACCACCTGGGACGATCCGCGCCTACCCTCGTCTCTGGACCAGAATGTTCCGCAGTACAAGCGCGACTTCCGGAGAAAGCTCATCTATTTCCGATCACAGCCGGCGATGCGTATCCTGTCTGGCCAGTGCCATATCAAGGTACGCCGGTCGCACATCTTTGAAGACTCGTTTGCCGAAATTACTCGCCAAACCCCCCACGATCTGAAGAAGCGCCTTATGATCAAATTTGACGGCGAGGATGGACTGGACTACGGTGGCCTCTCTCGAGAGTTCTTTTTCTTACTCTCGCACGAGATGTTCAACCCGTTCTACTGCCTGTTCGAGTACTCGGCCCATGACAATTACACTCTTCAGATCAACCCGCACTCCGGCATCAACCCCGAGCACCTAAACTACTTCAAGTTTATCGGGCGCGTTGTTGGCCTTGCCATCTTCCACCGGCGCTTCCTTGATGCCTTCTTTATTGGTGCGCTGTACAAGATGATGCTGGGCAAGATGGTGGTTCTCGCTGATATGGAGGGCGTTGACGCCGATTTCCACCGGTCGTTGCAGTGGATCCTTGACAACGACATTTCCGGGGGTATCCTGGAGCAGACATTCTCTACGGAAGACGAGCGCTTTGGTGTGCTGACCGTCGAGGACCTCATTCCAGGTGGCCGCGACATTGAGGTGACCAACGAGAACAAAAAGGAGTACGTCGATCTCATGGTCAAGTGGCGTATCGAGAAGCGCATCTCGGAGCAGTTCCAGTCGTTCCGCGAGGGCTTTAACGAGCTCATCCCGCAGGACCTCATCAATGTGTTTGACGAGCGGGAGCTGGAGCTCTTGATCGGTGGTATTGCGGAAATCGACGTCGACGACTGGAAGAAGCACACCGATTACCGCGGCTACACCGAGTCAGACGAGGTGATTCAGTTCTTCTGGCAGACGGTGCGCTCATGGGACGGCGAACAAAAGTCGCGCCTGTTGCAGTTCACCACCGGCACCTCGCGTATTCCTGTGAACGGTTTCAAGGACCTGCAGGGCAGCGACGGCCCCAGACGTTTCACTATTGAAAAGGCAGGCGATATTGCCAACTTGCCCAAAGCCCACACTTGGTACGTTTTGTGCTTTCCCCGAGGCAGCTTATCCAGTTCACGCCGCCGTTGCTAACACGAGAGTCTAGTTTCAATCGCTTAGATCTTCCCCCGTACAAGACCTTGGAGGCACTCCAGGGCAAGATGACCATTGCTGTCGAGGAGACGATGGGCTTTGGTCAAGAGTAGTCGCAGTCTTCTGGTGCCCGCACTTGTCATCTGCCCGTTTGCCGAATTCGCATTTTCCGAGTGCCTTGCACCGTCGCTCCAGCTTTGTTATCGTCACTTTGATATTCTGTTTTTTTTTGGGGCCTCTTTCGCTGTTCTTTATCATACGTGCGCTTTTGTCTCTTGTTCGTGTCAGCTTTTGTAACGTGTCTTGTCTGTATTTCTCTTGTTTTTTTCTTCTCGACGAGTGGCCATGGTGTGTGCCCATAGGAAAAGATTGTGGGCAATGTCGTTTATTCAGTATTTACAGCACGAATTTGAAACTCCCACGTTTTTTGTCGATGGTGTCTGGCGGGGTTTGTTTGACTAGGCTGTGCCTTTTCCGCCCGTGTCAGGTTGCTTGACCACTTGGCTCGTCGTATTCAGTAATCAAGTAGCCGTATATACGCACACCCTTTCTTTTTGACCACGAACGCCACTTCATGGCCGCCACGGGAAAGGGTATATATATATATGTCATTGTCCCAACGCATTGGTGTGGTTGATAAGTTGATTTTCAATTTTATGTAGTTTTGATTATCTTTTTGGGCATTGTTCGTTTCCTTTGACAGGCGGGCATAGGGCAAGCCGAGAATATATGTACATAGTATGGAGGATTGCTAAAATAGCGAAAAAAAAGATGCAAAGAGAAAATGACAAAAACAAAGGAGGGTTGGCAAAGAACCAGCGGTGACAAATGCAAAACAAATCAAAAGCCCAGGGCCGCACCGCTCTCAGCATCATGCTGTGTCCCTCCCCGTTGCCTCGTGGATATTGTGTTTTCCTGATTTTTTCTGATTTTTTTCTCCTTTTCCCCGACCAAAAAGGCCCAAGACATTGTGACTCCCACAAGTGGCGATGCCCATGTCGTTGGCCGCCTCGATCTTTTTTTTTTCCTTAAAAAAAAGAAAATGGGCACCAACGCAGGGTGCCCAGCGCCCAGCCATTGCACGCAACTACTTGCGGTACCACATCCGCGTGATCTTGGTCTTCCGCTGCTTCCGCATCAGCTGGAAGACGCCGTACATGAGGGCCTCGCTTGTCGGCGGGCAGCCCGGAACGTAGACATCGACAGGCACGACACGGTCGCATCCCCGGACAACGGAGTAGCTGTAGTGGTAGTAGCCGCCGCCGTTGGCGCACGAGCCCATGCTAATGACCCAGCGGGGCTCGGGCATCTGATCGTAGACCTGGCGCAGGGCGGGGGCCATCTTGTTGGTGAGGGTGCCGGCGACAATCATGACGTCGGACTGGCGCGGCGAGGCGCGGAAGATGATGCCGTAGCGATCCTGGTCGTAGCGCGGGGTGGACAGGTGCATCATCTCGACGGCGCAGCAGGCGAGACCAAAGGTCATGGGCCAAAAGGACGACTGGCGGCCCCAGTTGGCAATAATGTCGAGGGTGGTTCTGCGACGGTTAGAGAGGCAGAAACGCTGCAAGGACGGCTTTTGGGCACGTACAGTGCGTATTGGACGAGGCCTTTGGTGCCCTCCTGGCTGGGCAGGGGCACCTCTTTCCGCTCACGGCGGGCCAGGCCGGTGCCGTGCTGTTCGACGTGGGCCGCGTTGTTCTGCCGTGCGGACGAGGAGAGCGGTGCGGCGAAAAGAGTCGAGGGGAGGGAGGAGACGGCCGGCGCGGCGCGGAAGGGAACGAGAGCGGTGCTGGAGGCAAGCGGCATTGGCTTGGCTGTAGACGGAGGTGTCAGCTAACAAAGCGCGAGGAAACAATGACAAAACGACAGCGATAGCAAGACGCCATGGCGCGCCGAGAGGCATGCCGGGCGGGCCAATGGAGAGAGTATGTGGGCGGGGAGAAGGGGGGAAAAAGGGACTGGGGAGGACGTCGACGAACCTCGCAGCATTGCCGCGGCCCTTGTCCGTAGCGAGGCCGACATGGCTGTGGATGTGATGGCTGAGAGGAGAGGGGGAGATGCGCGCTGCCTGGCGTTGACGGCCAAGGAGGGAGAAGAGGGTGGCGGAGTATCCGGAGGGTCGAAAACAGAGAAAGGCGGCGGCTTTTGTTTTCTTTCTTCTGTTTTTTTTTCCGGCTATTTGGGACGGTTGTCGTCGCAGGGGGCCAATGGGGATGGGTGGCACGGCCGCTGGCGATGCAGATGTGTCGGTATCGCAGAGGATCGGGCGGGCGTCGTGGGCGGACGGGGGCTGCAAAACGTCGTGGTGATAATTCCTCGGGAGGAAAAAGGTGCTCCTTCCGTGCTAGGAGCGGTACGGTACGGAGGAGGTTTTTGCGGCTTTTGTCGCTGCTGGCGTTGGTCAGAAAAGGACTGGTGCTGATTGGCTGCAATGAGCTGTGGTGGAGCCCGTTCCGGAATGCGGTTTGCTGCATATATGGGAAAGCTAAATACCATGTTCGAGGGGCGGCGACATGAGGAATCAAGTCATCCGTTTCTCAGACAGGGCGGTCATGGTTGTAAATAAGAGAAAAAGTAAAGAAAAGAAAAGAAAAGGAACAGACGTAAAACACATGCAACCCTCGTTCTATCCGTTTTCATATCCTTACAGCTCACCGATTGTACAGTCTGCATATACACAATGACGGACGATTTCGCACAGGCGGACAGCCGTTCTCACGCCTTTTGCTTGTAGCGCTCGTCCAGCAGCTCGCCCACACTCTTCTTCATCCGCTCGTCCTCGCCGCCCGCAAAGCGCTGCTGCAGCGCCAGCTCCACGTCCGAGAGCTTGCCCGAGGCCTGGGCCGCCGCCGTCTCGGCCTTGGCCTTTTCAGACGCCAGGGCCTCCCGGCCCTTGCTGACAGCGCTCTTGGCAGCCGCCGCCGCCTCGCTGGCCTTGGCCTGGGCCGCCTGCTGGATGCCCTTGGCCTCGGCCTTGACGGTGTCGGCTGCGGCCCCGAGGCGGTCCTTGACGACAGCCGCAGCCGCTGCTGCCGTGGCGGCCGGCTCCTCGCCGCCGAATGCCCGCCGCCAGAGCTGGCCCAGCGCGCCCTCGGCGTTCTCGCGCACCTCGACCCAGTCCGTGGTCTGCACCTTGCGCACAGCACCCTCGATCTCCGTGTTCCACCGTGTCTTGAGCTCCTCGACAAACGACGACCGCGGCTGCCGTGATGGCTCGGCCCTGGTCGGGTAGTAGAACTCTTGTGCCGCGGCGGCAGCCGACAGGTCAGTCGGCGTCTCGGCCGCGTGCGGCGTAGCCAGACGGGCGGCTGTGATGGGGTCGGAGAGGGCGAGCGCGCGCAGCACGCTCGTGTTGGCGCGCAGGATGTCGCACTGCCGCTGGCGGTGCCGCTGGTGCGCCAGCACAGTGAGGTAGGCCGCAGAGAGGGTCAGCGTGACGCCGCCGGTCTGTCGGTCAGTCAGAATGCGGGTCGTCGATGCTACCAGGGCAAGAAAAGGAGACGTACAAATCCTGTGGTGAAGCCCATGGCTGAAGGGGGAGAGGCGCTGCGAGGCGCGCAGCCGGGAGTTGACGGGCTCGGGGCGGAGTGGGAGCACAATGGAGTTGCTCGGAAAGGGCGCTTCTCGTATCCTCTGCGCTGTCGCCGGCGCGGCTGCCAGTTGTATCTGTCGCGTTCACGGTTCTGGAGGGAAGATTTCGTCTCTGGCAGGATTTCCAGAAATCTACCGGGCCACGGCCTGCGCTATTTTCCAGGTACCTTTTTGGATGCTCCGGCGCGTTGCAGCCCTGTAGCGCTTGTGACAGCGCCTGTAATATCTCGGACGATCTGAGAATGGTAGGAACGCGGCTATTCCCGATCCACATTTCTCGTAAAGAGCGAACAACAACCGCACGTGACCCTGTGTGTCGACCGAAATGTTAGTGCAGGAAAAGTTCGAGATGCCCAAGACGGCTCCACAGCTTCAACGGCATTGCACACGAGACAACCGACAACCACGCCGTCAATTGGGGACCGGAGCGCACACGAGACGACGGAGACGGCCGAGCTGACCGAGCCAAGCGAACCGACGACAGCCATCCCTGCCCGCCGCCGCCATGGCCGGTGGCCTGATCAAATACCGGCATCTCAGCCGTTCCTCTTCACACCGGCAGGCTCTGCTGCGCAACCTGGTCACATCTCTGGTGAAGCACGAGTCGATACACACAACATGGCACAAGGCCAAGGAGGCACAGCGGCTTGCAGAAAAGCTGATTACGCTTGCGAAGCGCGACAATGAGGAGACGCGCCGGAAAGCGCAAGGCATTCTCTATGCAAGTGGATTGATGATCTTTTTTTTTTTTGTCTCGTCTGTTCAGTCCATGCTAACCATGGCAACAGACCCCCCACCTGTTGATGCCCAAGCTGTTTGGCCAGCTGAAGAGTCGGTACGCCCGCCGCCCCGGCGGCTACACGCGCGTCTTGCGCACCGAGCCCAAAAAGGACGACCAGGCGCAGTCTGCCATTCTCGAGTTCGTCGACGGGCCGCGCGACATGCGCTTTATGATGACGGCGGCGGCCGTGGCCCGCGACCGCCAGCTGGGGCGGCCGCACTCGGAGCTGACGCTGCGCAACAAAGCCAAGGTGACGCAGTTCCGCAAGCGAGGCGACGCCGCGTTCGAGGAGATGGTCAAGAAGACGGGGAGCCTCAACCTGAGCGAGGCCGGGCCGCAGCTTGCCGACATGGAGCCCGTCCTCTCGAAGCGCGCGCCGGCCGAGGACGCGGCCTGGAAGCGGGCGAAGCCGCTGCACGACTACTGGAAGCCGAGCGGCGGCAAGTCGAATGCGCGGAGCAGCAGGTCGCTGTCTCAGTCCATCGGTGCGCCAGCGCCGCGAGCGCCGGCGGCAGAGGCTTCGGCGTAAAGGGACGTGTGCATTGCCGAGAAGCAGGGTCGAGAGGGCTCGGAAGGCTCTCGCGTTTGTACAGCATTACTCTCTATACCATGTAAGATACAAATAAGCCAATAAGCCACATCCACTATGCAACGAGGAGGAAAAGAAAAAAAAAGAAAAAAAGAAAAGAAAAGGCGCCTGAAATGCTTTTGTAGATCCGAAAACAACGCCCCGCCAGCGATCCCTCAGAACGCCCTGTCTTCTTCAAAGACAAAGGTGTCGCTGCGTTCACGCAGCATCTGGCCAACGCTGGCAGTGCCGACAATGCGCTCGAGCTTAAAGGCATCAAATTGCGAGAACATGGCCCGCACGGTGCCGTGGCCGGGCTCGAGCCTCTGGCTGCGCTGGCTGCGGGCCAGATAGCCGCCGGTGATCTCGGTGTAGAACGTCGGGTTCTCGGGCAGGCCGTACAGGATCACCGTGCGCACGCCGTTGATCTGGTGGCGCCGGAAATGGTGCGCACGCTCCGAGTAGAGCAGCACGCGATGCCGGCCGGTCAGGAAATGCGACATGGCCCGCGATGCCTCGGGCACCGACGCGTACTCGGAGACGGCGCCGAAGCTGACGCTGGCCACGGCGGCGGCCGTCGCGAACCAGTTGCGCACGCGGACAAAGTCGAGGTACGACGGGATGTACACCAGCACGCCGCTGCTGCGGTTGGCGGCCGTGCTGCCGCCGCCGCCGCGCGTCTTGGCGATGAGCGTGGGCACGACCGCCTTTGTAAAGTAGTCGAAGCGGGCGTCGGGCTCGGCCTCGATGGCGGGCACCTCGAAGCGCGAAAACGTCTGCTTGACGCCGCGCACGCCGATGCGGCCCACGACGCCCTTGTACTCGCTCGCCTGCACGCGCACGCGGCCGCTCCAGTTGCTGCAGAAGCGCCGGAACAGCTCGGCCAGCGCCGGCGTGTGCACGGCCGAGAAGACGACTGTCTGGCGGTAGTACTTTGCGCGGTCGTCGAGGTACCAGCTGCGCAGGCGGCTAATGTCGTACTCGTGGTTGTCGCGCGGCAGCAGGTTGAGGTGGCTGAAAATGTGCTCGACGTGCTCCCAGTTCTGCATCAGCAGCGCGTCTGCCTGGTCGACGACCACCACCTCGATCGAGCTGAGAAAGTCAAAGTCGGTCTTGGGCTTGCTGCCCTTGCGCTTGGACGCCGCCAGCGACGTGGCCAGCGTGTCTTCGGAGCCCATGGCCATGCGCAGGCCCAGCGGACTGGCGAGGATCATGTCCGAGTTGTAAAACTGCGAAAAGAACTTGACGCTCTTGCGCGTGAACTTGAGGCCCAGCCGGAACATGTCGTCGTCGTTGCCGTCAAACAGGTCGCGGAAGTCTGCCGGCCGGTCCTCGGGGACCGTCGCGCTCTTGTCCACGTACGCGTCGTCGAAGCGCTTGCGGTTCTCCTGCTGCTCCGGCTCGCACACTGAGCAGATGGCGTCCACCATGCGCGCGCACGACTGGCGTGTCGGCAGCAGGATGAGCACTTTGGGCCGGTTGAAGCCCTGGTCGCGGTAGGCGCCGTCCTCGTCCTCGTCGTCGTCCTCGTCGTCGCCCACTGCACCGCCCGCCTCTTCCTTTTTGCGCGCAATCTTGGCCAGCTTCTCGTTGTTTTTCAGCACCCGGTCCCGTGTCTTGAAGACGTGGTTCACGGCGTGCAGGCTGGCCAGCCGGCGCAAGGCGTCGCCGTTCTGCGGACTGCGCTCGCAATACAGCGTGTCGTAGTAGTTGAACAGCAGCGGTGCCACAGTCTGCTCGACCGCGCCAAACGGCTTCGTGTTGATGTCTGCCAGCCGCTTTTTGAGCTTGAGTTGCTGTGGTGTCTTGACCGCGGCCGGCGGAGAGAAGCTGTCTGTTGCCTCTGTCTGGGGGATGGTAAAGACCTGGCGCGTGTCGCTGGCCTTGACCTTGCGCGAGGCCCAGCGGTCGCTCTGGATGGCCTCGAGCCGCAGCTCAACGTCTTTCACGTCGGGCGCCGCGTAGTGTGCCTCGAACGGATCCGTCTTGTCCAGCTCCTCGTCGTCATCCGCAGCGTCCATGCCCAGACCTTCGTCGCCGTCGTCGTCCTCCTCGTCCATGTAGTCGACGTCCTTTGCGTCATCCTCCTCTGCGTCTCCGTTCTCTCCGTCCCCACGGGCTTCGTCGCTGTCGTCGTCCTCGTCGTCTTGGCCTTCCTCCTCCGCATTCTCGTCATCGCTGGCTCCCAGCGGCTCGGAGCCGTGCTCCAGCTTTCTCCGCTTGGCTGCAGGGGCAGCCGCTGCACGGCTCTCGAAACTCTCCATGAGCTTTCTGTAGGCCTCCTTTTTCTTTTCAGACTCAGACGCCTCCTCCTCCGTCTCCACATCAGACGGCTCTTCGTCCTCGCTTGCAGACGCAGACTCGTCGTCTTCGTCGACGCTTTCCAAGTGTTAGCACCGCCATCTGCTTTGTTCTTTCTTCTGGACGACTTGGCCCACGCCAGACTCACTCTTCTTGTGCAGCAAGCCGCGAGCTGTCGAACCGCACGCCCCGACCTCGTCCTCGCGGAGCGCCTCTGCCACGGCCTCTGCCACGGCCGCGCATGGCGCCGCCCCGGCCTCCGCCCCGGGCACTGCCTCGTGAGCCGCCCCCTCGTGGGCCGCCTCGGCCGCGATGTCTCGGTCCAGGGCCCATGGTTGGCGGTGTTTATTGAGAAGACGGGGAAAAAGTCTTGTTCCGCTCACATGCGCATTCTCAGCAAAACGGCAGTGACGACCAGGCTCTTTCCAAAAAAAAAAGTGCCACAGTCTGCGCCACAATACCGTATCGGCTGTTATCTTAGCGCGCACAAGAAACCCCACCAGCAAATGCGAATGCCCTCAAAATTAATTCTGCACGATTTTCCAACGTCGTCTGTCCAAAAGCGGCCGGTTAGCCAAAAAAGGGACGCCCTTGTTCGCCTGCAACGACACATTTTCTCCCGTCACCCCCGGCCCCAACAAGCGACCCGGACACGCTCATTTCCACCCCGCGCCACCTGCCGTCCGCATCGCCGCTTTTTGCCGTTTCTTTCCCCGGCGAACGACCCTTCTTCCCCTCCTCGACGACAGCCTCAGCATCGCCCACCAGCCGCCACCATGACTGTCCAGAAGGAGCAGTTCCTCCACCTGGTGCGCCCCGTCGTGCCCAACGCCACGCACAACTACAGCACCAGCATTTCGCCCATCACGGTCGCCATCCAGCCCCAGGTACGTCTCCCGAAAAGCAGGAGAGCCCGTGCCCTCTCGCGTGGCTTCGCCCCCCTCCTCGCGACGCCTTATGTTCCGTTTGCGATGGGGCCCTTTGACGTGACGCTGACCCCGCCCAGGCTATCGTTTCGATTCTTGACCATGCCGTGCGGCGAGAGACCTCCTCGACCCAGTCCACCCGCGTCATCGGTGCCCTCGTGGGTGTCCGGTCCGAGGATGGCCTCGAGGCCGAGGTGCGCTCGTGCTTTGCCATTCCGCATACCGAGACGGACGACCAGGTCGAGGTCGACGTCGAGTACCAGAAGAACATGCTTGCCCTGACGCTCAAGGCGTCGCCGCGCGAGTCGCTGCTCGGCTGGTACACCACCTCGCACGAGCTCAACTCCTTCTCGGCCCTCATCCAGAACTTTTTCGCCGCCCCCGAAACCGGCACGTTCCCCTATCCGGCCGTGCACCTGACCATCAGCACGGAGGCTGGCCGCGAGATTGAGACCCGCTGCTACGTCTCCTCGCCCGTCGCCGCCAGCCCCGACCGCGCCGCTGACTCGTGCTTCTTCACCGAGGTGCCCCACCACCTGCTGTACGGTGACGCGGACCGCTCCGCCCTCGAGGCCGTTTCTGCGGCGGCTGCTCCGGCCAACCTCGAGAAGCGCACCGCACCCGTCGTCACGGACATTGAGGCCCTCGCTCGCAGTATCGAGCAGACGCTGGACCTGCTGGACCGCACGTCCGACTTTGTCGGCGCCGTGCTCGACGAGGAGCGGGAGCCCAACCACGCGCTGGGCCAGTACCTGATGAACGCCATGTCTCTGGCACCCAAGGTCGACAGCGCGAGCATCGAAAACGACTTTAACAACCACATCCAGGACGTCCTGATGGTGTCGTACCTGACCAACACCATCCGCACCCAGATCGACCTGTCTCAGCGCCTGGCAACGTCCACGCTGAACCTCGGCGAGAAGGACGACAAGAAGGATGGCGAGGACGGCGCCAAGGGCGAGCGCGGCGGCCAGCGCGGCGGCCGGCGCGGCGGTCGGGGAGGCGGCCGTGGTGGTGGCCAGCAACGCGAGCCCCGGGAGCCGCGGGAACCCCGCGAGCCAAGAGAGCCGCGGGAGCCTCGCGAGCCGGCAGAGTAAGATCCGTAGCGGCAGAAAAGATAAGCAAATTATGTGCGTGGGTGTGCGTGGCAAAAACTACATTGGGCGCCTTGATTTTTCGTTGCCGGTTTCTGTTTACCTTGCTTTTTTTTCAAACGCAGTTTTGGGCGCCTTTTTGGTCTTTCCCTTGTTGTTTCTTGCTTTTCTGTGAGCACCACAAAGGGAGAAAGACAGATTTCAAGATGCACGCATGCAACGAGGCCAAGCGGGTTTACACAAAAGTTGACGTCTCGTTTTGTACGTCTGGATTTATCCATTCTCTCCTTTACTTTGTCTTGATGATGATGAATGGGGGGGATGGACAGGCTCGGAATTGGCCCATGGCGTTGGGTGGACGATGGACCTGCTTGTGGGTATTGTTAAAAACAAATAAAAACGTCAGATGAACAAGGAACAGACAGCTCAGAGACAAAGCAGCCGATTGGCAAGGATTTACACGGTATCCGTGCTGGCTCTGGTCCTTGCAGCCAGACAACAGGACGCGTTGGATGGTATCACATTTGCTCTTTGTATGCTTGCCCCTTGGGTTTGAAAAAACTCCCAAGCACTACCTATACTGCCTTGAGCAGACGAGACGCCGAATTTGCCGCGCATTCGACATATCCCGTACCTTTCCTGCCTACCATCCGCCTGCCCTCCGTAAAATGACCAGGTTCGTACGAGACAGACCGTGAAAAAAAATTCTACCTTGCCGGCACATACGGCAATGCGTGAAAAGAGAGCGGGAAATATTGAATTAGTGGAAGACATGATAAAGGGGAAAAAAACTCCAGTATGCAGCCAGGTCCTCCTATGACGCCAGGTTTTTTAATCTCCCCAAGCAAAGGGAAAAAAGAGTCGAAAATGAAAGGAGAAAAAATAGCACAACAGTGTTCAAACAGACGCTCAGTCTGGTTGCCCATCAAGGGGACGTGGGCTTTTGTGGCAGTGTTGCTGCATTGCCATAGTTTGGCAGGTTTCCATAGGCCTGGCCAGAGCCCTTTTGGTTTTGCTGCGTGCCGTTGGCTTGATTGGGCCCCTTTGGCCCCTGAGCAAGACTCGCCTTCTTTGGCCCGTGTGTGTTGTTATGCGGTGCGTTCGCCTTGTAGTGGGCGGGCCCCCGTGGCGCACCGTGAGGAGCACCGTGGGGGGCATGCAGGGGAGGGATGTGGCCGTGGTTGGGTGTGCCAGTGAGGGCCGATCCATGAGCCATGGTGCCGTAGCCATCGGCGTACGGCATCGGTCCGGGGTAGGGTTGGCTCATGGGATACGCAGACGCCGAGCTGCCAGAACCTTGACTCAGCATTCCGTAGCTAGATGTCGTATTGCCACCATATGGTGAAGTCGACAGGCTTCCCGGCTGGTAGCCGGCATTGCTGAACGGCATTCCTTGGGCCTGGCCAGAGCTCATTCCCATCTGCGCAGGTCCACTGTTCGAGCCGAACGAGCCCTGTGGACCGGCCATTGGTATTGGCAAGGCCATCGGCATGGCCATCGGTCCGGTTCCTGGCACAAAAGACTGTGTCTTCGGATTGAAGCCGTGGCGGCTATATGTGCCAGCGTAGCTACCGGGAATGGGGTGCTGGTGGGTCTTGTGGTCGTTTGTGTTGTAGTGTCCTGGGAGCTGACCGTATGCGTAGGACATGCCGGATGGGAGGGGCCCCCCCGGAGGTGACATGCCGCGGCCCTGCGCTTGCTGCGAATAGGCGACGCCGTTAAAGGGCGGCTGCGGCATCTGAGGTTGCTGGTGTTGCTGCCAGTGCTGCGGCAGAACGGCGTGCTGTGGCTGTCCGTTGGGCACATACGAGTACACCGGAGCCGGCCCTTGTGCTGGGTGGCGAGGCGGGCCATGCTGTTGAGAATAGTGTGGCATGCTGGCGTTTCCCGGCGGGTAATGACCGGTGCTGGGTACAACTTGCGGGTACGCGGCTTGTGGTGTGCCATAGACCATCTGCGGCGGCACATTGTTGGCAAAGTGAGGGCCGTTGGGTGGTATGTTTGGTTGCTGCTGCTGCTGCTGCTGCTGCTGCTTTTGTGCGATGGGTGCGTTTGGCTGTGCGGAATACGGGAAGTTGGCAAGATTGCCCGTCGGCATGAACTGGGGGTTGACCCAGGTGGCCTGCTGTGAGTGGTGGTAAAACGGAGTGTACTGGGAGCGCGAGTCGAAGCTCTCCGAGTCGTCCCGACGCTGCTTGCCTGTCTTGCCCTTCTTGCCCAGATGATTCCTGTCCCTGCCGGACGCTGAGCTTGCCCGAGAGATGCCGGTGTCGTCGTCGTTTTCCGGTGTCGACGCTTCGGTGGGCATGGCAAAGATGCGCTCTCGCGCCTTGTTGTAGGCCTCCTCGCGCTCCTCGCGTGTCATCTTTTCCTTGGCCGGGGCCGCCTTCTCTTTGAGGTCACTTCCGTCTTCGGACGTGGGCTTGGACGGGCCCGCGCTGGTCGAGAGATCAAACTCCTCGCCGCGCCGCATAATTTTCTTGGGCTTGACAATCTGCGGAGGGGTGGTTGTGCCGTCTGGGGCGTTAGCAGGCACAAAACTGGCCAGCGGCGGCGGGACACGGCAGAACGGAGTGCGGTAGATGCGGACAGAGCCAGCCACCGCCTCGAACGAATGGGTCATATGGTAGTAGTCTGCCAGCTTGTGCGTGAGCATGCGGCAAAAGGAGTTGCTCGGCGGCAGGTCCATAAAGGGCTCCTTTGAGTTCTGCACAAAGTCGACAACGTCGCTCTCCAGCCGGAGAAGGAAGACGCGGTTCTTTTGCGACGCCATGGCATCCAGGAGCTTCTCGTCGGGATTCTGGCCATTCAGGCCGCCCGGCATCGATGCACTCGTGGCGAGCTGCACGCATGCCTCTGTCACCGGCTGCTGCTCAGACGAGTTGCTGTGCGGCGTGATGGCACCCGACGCGGCTGGCTCCTGGTTTGCGAGGGGTACAAGGCGAGGCGGCATGTCGCCGAGCTGGATGCGCTGGACACGCACGGCCACCTCCGACCCCAGGCGGGACGAAACCAGCAAGGACCGGCGCACAGAGTACGAGTCGTCCTCGTCGGCGGCGGCCTTGACGCTGGCGCTGTCGTCTGGGCGCAGTGACTCCTTCTCGTCGAGCGCGTTGAAAGTCGTGCCGGACGTGATGCTCTTTCCATCGAGGCTCGGCGGCTTCGTACCAAGCTCGGAGCTGGAGTCGGCCTTTTGCGACACTTCGTCCGACGACGGCGGCGTCTGGTTTGTGCTGGAATGGGCACTGCCCACAGCGCTGCCGGAAGCGAGTATGCTGCTCGAGGCCACATTTGAGCCGCCGGCGTTGGCAGCAGCCTCGTCCGCGGTGTCGAGGGCCGTGTCGTTCAGAACGAGCCCTGGAGCCTTGGAGCCGATGTCCAGCGCTTCCAAGTCTCTCACGACTGGCGCATCCGCAGCAGCGGCCCCGGCGCTTTTGGAGACGACGGGCGATGATGCTGCATTCTCCGAGCCCGCGTTTCGCTTCTTGGTGGGCAGCTTGGCCCTTGCTGCAGGGGCCGGCTTGGGCTTTGGCCGAGCAGAGGGCCCGGACGAAGCCGTGTTGGCAGCACTGCCGGGCAAGCTGCCTTGCCGGGTGTTGGAGGCGTTCTGCAGGGCAGCCGCAGATGGCGCGACGTCCTTTTTCGTAGCCGATGCAGCCACCTGAAGCCGGAGAAACAAACGTGTTAGCTTGAACAGCCACGGAGGGACAAAGACTCTCAAAAGGACATCAGAGGCCACAAACCTTGGCAAAGGACATCTTGCCCGTTTCTGTCGCCATTTTGTCGGCTTTGGGAGCTTTAGACACGAACAAAACAGCCCAATAAGGATGTTACAGAAGAGAGTCGTCCACGATGCTCAAGAAAGGCATAAAAGTCGAATGTTGGAAGCCCTCGCTGTGTGACGTGTTGTCTGTACCAAAAAACAGTTGGGGCGAAAGGAGTATGGTAAAAAAGACGAAAACGACCAGCTCGGGAGAGGCGCTTCTGTGCAGCAGAAGAAAGCGAACAAACAGCGTATTCTCTAGAAGCAAAGTCGAGGAAAAAGTCGAAACGAAAGAAGAAAAAAACGAGATCTCAGGGGACGAAATTCATAGAGAGAGCCGAGAAGGGGAAACGTGCAAAGGAGGTCATCATAATCGTCACTCGCTGAAAGGTCTGCTGTCACGTCGCAACAAAAGGAGCCGTGGCAAGGAGAGCAGAGGAGCCGCGGTGTGGTGCGATGAAGAAAAGGAGCAAAATCGAGCAGTTGTCAGCTATTGGAGCTATGCCATGCCGAAGACAACGTGCTGGTCGTCTGGTGTTTTGGGGGGATGTGGATCGCCTCGCGGCTGTGCGCGTTGCTGGTAGGACGCCGCGGCTGCGGCAGAGGTGCAGAGCGGGCGTTGCAGGACGGGACCGTTTCTGCGGTGCTGCGGAACGTGGTGATAAATGGGAAAACGCAAAGTGACGATGTTGGGTCTGGTAGAGGTGGAGCGTGCGGACTGTGTGGAGGATGAGAAAGGAAAGAGCGAGTGCTGGGATTTGCTGTTTCCTGAAAAGCCAGCAGCCACCACACCTCCCGGAAGGAGCACTGCGCCGTGAGAGGGCTGGTGGAACTGGCTCCAGAAGGCAGTGGTCTGCTGGACAGGGCAAGCCCCACATAAGTCTTTTTCTGCCGTGCAATATGTACAGAGTACTGACCGCCCAAAACTTTTGACGCGGCTCAAGCGGGGTCACGTGCCCACGTACTGAAGCCCGTGTCTGGGAAGCTCCACTCGACGACATCATCACGAGGCAATATCACCATACGAGTACGGAATACTCTGCACCCGACTGTCCCGTCGCATTTCTGCTTCAGCACGCTCTTCCTTCACGATGTACTCGTATTCACAGGGACGCCGCGGGCCGCCCAAGTCGACGCCGGCAAGCGTTCTCTGCCAAAAATGTCTACAACGAGATAAGTCTGGCCCATTCCGCCGTGGTCTGTAATGACGCAGGATGAACGCAACAGCAGTGGCCAGCTAACATTTGGCGCGTACGCCACTACTCGTACGAGTGCAAGGTCGCGCCGCAGGACCGCCCGTACAAGGCGAGGCCGTCGCGGTCGCAGCAGCTGCGAAATCCCAAACTGGCGCCTAAGCTGCATGAGGACACATTCAATGCCATGGAATCAAAGTACGTGGGCCCGGGCTTCTTTTGGAACTGCAGCAGCCGCTAATCGAGGAGCAGAAAAGGCACAGCCGACGAGGAACTGGCCAAGCGAGAGGCCGAGCGGGCCAAGAAGCGTTCTCGCTACAGCAGCGGTAGCAGCAGCAGCAGCAGCAGCAGCGATGAATCAGATGCCTCTGCTGCGCATAGGAGACGGACCAGGAGCAAGCAAGATAGCAGCGGTGGACGAAAAAGGTCGCCAAGCTTCTCAGGCTCGAGCACAAGGTCCGGCGTTCGATCCCGGTCCCGGCCCCGACCCCGAGCAAGCTCGCCTCCAGGAGACAAGACTGAGACGAAGACGACGGCAGAACGTGGTAGAGGCCGCGCCGCCTCTGTCGACTCGCGGCCTCGCTCGCGTTCCCGGTCGGCCTTGTCCGATTCTTCGTCGCGGGATAGCAGATCGCGGTCGCATTCTCCGGTGCGCCATCGTGCACCGCATCCGCCTCGCGAGCGTGAACAAGCACACAATCATCCTGTGCGGCCACGCGATGGCCGCATAAAGTCTTCTGACTTTTTCGAAAAGGAAAGCGAAGCGGGACGAGGTCTGAGCGACCGGCGACGGCCTCGAGACGACTCGCGGTCACCGATGCGGAACAGGGACGACGGCGACCGGCGCGGATACCGGCAGCGCGACGACGACGGCCGGCGAGGAGGACAGGCCGCACGGGACAGGGACGCGAGGGACGGCCGCCAAGACCGCCAAGATGGCGACGAGAGAGAACGCAGCCTGAGCCCTTTTAGCAGGCGGCTGGCGCTGACCAAAGCGATGCAGCAGGGGAGGTAGATTGCCGGAAGACGCACTGGGTATCAAACGTGTAGGTTACTACTGGCTAGACAAAAGCAAGAAACGAAAACAATACCCTGCGTGCGCTGTTCCCCATTCCCAAATATACAAATAGACGCCGCAGTACCCCCAGATCCATGTTTGATGTGCCTCTGCCTCCCGTCCCCATATCCTTTTTGCATCGCCCTTCCCATAGACTTTCTAGTCGGCGTCCTCGTCTTCCAGTTCCCGCTCTCGCCGCTCCTCCTCCTCGGCCTCTTGCTCTCGTACCCGGATGCTCTCGACGAGCGCTGCGCCGTCGAGGCCTGCTTCGTCGGGCGCGTCTGCCGGCGGTGCAGACGACGACGCCGGAGCCCGCTCGGCCTGCTTGGCCGCCAGCCGCTCGCGCACGAGCCTCCCAATGGCATTTTCTGTGCGCGCATTGAGCGGTTCGAGGCGCCTGTTGAGCTCGCGCTTGAGGTCCCAGTTGGGCCGTTTGGGCTGCAGCTTGAAGAGATCAATGGGTTTGCTGGCGCGGTGCTGCTGGTCGGCGGCCCCCTCCGCGCCGTCGCCCCCCACGGTCTCCCCGTCCTCCTCCGCCCGCTGCCTCCGTACCTCCTCTTCGAGCTGGGACGCCTTGGCCTCGAGCGTCTTGTCGCCCGCCGCGAGGTTGGGCTGTGTCTCGAAGCCAAGGCGAGCACCGCGGGTTTCTGGATCGTAGTTGCGGCCCGACAGGTGCAGCCGCGACACGTCGCGCTCAACGGCCTCTTGCTCCGCCTCCTTTGCTTCTTGCGTATCGGGGTGCACGACGGCAGGTGATGCGCGGTCGGACTCGGGGGGCACGACCTCGTCGTCGGGCTGTTTGCGCTTGATGGCCCGGAGCTTGGCGAGACGGGCTTTGCGGTCGTCGGCCGCCGCACTGAGCGCTGCGCGCGACGACATGGTAGCTGCGGATTGGCAAGCGAATGGAAAAGAAGCAACAGAAGCGAGGCAGAAGGCTGGTTGCCGGCGTTTCGGGTCGTCGTGGCGGTCGTATGTGGTCGTGATGGTTTGCGTGGGAGGCCGAACGTCGTGCTGCGTTTTAGCGCGTGTGGTAGGCCGGAACGCGGGCCTGGATCGCCTGGACCGCCTGGCACGGCCGCCGTGGGCCGGGATTTACAGGCACAAAAAGAATTTTTTGTAGCACGGTTCGGGACAGAGCTAGCGCCACGAACCAGCCACAGCAAACTTCAACGACACCTCCTTCCCTGTGCTTGACGGCAAGACCTCGCGACGATCCCTCCTTCCTCTTTTGCTGCAGCAGCCTCGACACGCCACATAAATGGCAGCCTGACGTCCTCGACCGAGATTCTGCAAAAAACCACACCATGCAGCTCTGCCCCTGCATACGACTGCGGCTCTGGCGGCGGCAGCAGTGGGAAGCCGTGCGCAGACCGGCACCGGCTGTCCGCGCAGCGCGCGGCGCGCGCGGTCTGGCGCACGTCACCGCCCACCCGACGCCTGCACAGGCTTTCGCAGCAGACGCGCAGAAACGAAGCCCGGTGCCGTCTCTCGCGGCAGCACCGCTTCGCCGGCCGATCGGGCGGGTCAAGGCGTCGAGAAAGGCGGCAACAAGGCTGAACGGGGCCCTGCGGCTTTCGGAAAACGACGAGCTGCACCCGAAAAACGTCTGGTTCTGGACCTCCATGGCCCGCTACGTCGAGCTTTCGGCCAACCGCAGCGCGAGGCTGGTCAAGCACGAGATGCGGAGGAGGGTGAAGCAGCAGCCGCATCTGTCCTTTGCATGGGGCCAGCGGCTTCGGCTGGCGCGGGGGCTCGGCTCCCTCGGGGCCAACGGCCAGCAGGCGCGCGAGGCGCACGTCTTGTTCTGGGCGTGGAAGCGGGACCTGGCCCTCTCGATGAAGATGACACTGTACGGCGACGTGCCGGACGAGGCAAGCGCAATCTACCGCTGGTGGCGTCTGTTGCAGCCGGCGGAGGCGGACGACGGAGGCGGCGGCACCGTGGAGCGTGCCAAGGCGGAATGGGCCGGACTGCCTCCGGGCGAGCGCCAAGCTGAATGGGCCGGCCTCATGCTGGCATCGCTCGTCGCCTGCCCCGACCGCACGCCCGACCTCTTGCTGGCCACGTCCGATGCGACGGACACGCCCCTGTACTGCGTCGAAGACATTGTCTACTACCTCGGCTGCCTGCGCGACTTGGCATCCGCCACCCCGCAGCTGGCCAAGCTGGCAACCCCGACTGCCGACGATCTCGTTGCGCTTGTGCAGCGCTTTGGCGAGGCCCGGCCCGGCGCCTCGTTGCTGCTGCGGCAGACGTCCATTGTCCACCTTGCACGCCACCTGCCGACGCCCGACGCGGTGTGGGAGCTGTACCGCCTGCTTGTTGCGCGGAACAACTACCTGAACAAGAACACGGCGCTGCAGATTGCTTCCCGGCTGGCCAAGAGCCAGCGTCTCTCCCACAAGAAGATGGCCCTGGACGTGCTCGAGGACACGCTGTCCAACCCCCAGCTCAAGCTGGACATCAACTCGCCGCAGGCCTCGTCGGTGTGCACGCTCATCCTGACACACGAGAGCAGCAGGGGCGAGGGCGCCAAGGGCGGCTTTCTGGGGCCCGGCCTGGAGCCGCTGGATGCCGTGGACGTGCCGGCGCCGACAGACGTGACGACGCCTGCGGAAATGTTTGAGACCTTGCTCCGGTACGGCTTCAAGCCCAACCTCATCACATACACGACACTCATCCGCGGCCTGTGCCTCCGCAACGAGTTTGACGGTGCGCGGCAGGTGCTCGAGCTCATGGTCAAGAACGAGATCACGCCCGACGCCTACATCTACTCGACCATGATGAACGGCGCCAAGGCGAGCCACAACATGGCTGCCATCCAGCAGGCGGCCGGCTGGGCGGTCCAGGACGGCGTGCACCACCCGTATGTGTGGAACGACTTTTTGCAGGCCCTGTTTGCAGCGGCGTCAGCCGAGGTCGACCAGCTCTCGCAGGGCAAGCGGTCCAGCGCGGTCCCGGCCTTTCCGCTCATGGTGCAGGCGTACACGCGCATCTTCAAGCGAGAGCAGCTGCAAGCGCTGCTCCCCGACGTGTCTGTAAACACCATCGGCACGCGGACGCCCGGGGCGCCGGGCGTCGGGGGCGCGGGCGTAGGCACCAGTTTCGGCCCTGGCCTTGCCGCCCAGCAGCGGTGGTCGTTTCTAGAGCACTTGGCGCCGACGGTGTACGGTCTGCCGGCGCTGCCGGCAGAAGAAGCCGTCGAGCCGACGGCCGTCACGCTCTCGACCATGGTGGTGAGCTACATCCACGCCCTGTCGAGCCCGCACGCTGTGCTGGCCTACTACGAGCGGTTCCGCCAGCTGGTCCGGGAGGAGAACCGCACGGCCCTGTATCTCGTCGGGCAGCAGGGCACCATTGTGCACGACGCAGTCGTCATGGCGCTGTGCCGGGACGAGGAGATGATCCGTGCAGCTGTCAATGTTGTCAACGACATGCGGCTCGCCTCCAAGGCAAACCCGGCGCTGGCGCCGAGCATCTACACGTGGACCATCCTCCTCCAGGGGTTCATGCGCCACCGCAAGACCGTGCAGGCCGAGCGCATTCTCCGGGCCATGCGCGAGAGCGGCGTCGAGCCCAACCAGGTCACGTGGAACACGCTCATGGCGGGCTATGCGCACGCCCAAGACGCGAGGCTGACGGCGCGTGCCATGCTGCGTCTCGAGCGCGCCGGCTTTGAGCCCGACGACTACACGTTCCGCGCGTTCTCGTACCTGCGCAAGAAGAACGCGGCCCTGCGGTACCTCGAGGAGCACCGCGCGGCCCGAGCGGCCAGGGCAGCAGCGGATGCCGCGGTCGACGGGCCAGCGGCAGTGGCGGGGACAGCCGCGGACAGCCCGCTTGCGCCTTCCTCTGCACTGGCTGCTGCGCCCCCTCCAGGGGCCCTGGATTCTGCTTTCCGCGCAGGAGCCGGCTTCCGGCGGTCTGGCAAGGCAGGCGCGGCCGACAAGCACCATCCGCTCCAAGACGAGGTCGAGGAGATTGCAAAGATGATGGACGAGGAGCAGCGCGATGGTGCTGCTGGCGGTACTGGCGCGGCTGGCGCTGCTGGCGAGCCGGCGGCAGCCCTAAGTTAGGGCACATGCTGATGTCCAAATCTACATGCTACATACCACATCGTCTCTTGTCCTGTTTTCTGTCTCGCCGTGCTGCATCTTGTCCACGATAACCATCAAATGCCTCATCTCGTTTCCTGCCGTCTGTCGTCGTTCTCGCATGCGCCCCGTGCGTGTGGTTGTTGCTCCGTTTGCTGCTGCGTTTGCGGCAAGACCGCGTTCCTCGACCGGTTGCCCTGTCACCGCGAAACCTTGCCACGTGCTATACATCGCCAAACCTGCGCACCATTTTCTTTGCCCACCCAGCCGTCACAATAATCCAGATATCGTTGTTGGACATTATCGAAAACATGGCCGACGACAAGAGCCCTGCGAGCCGGCCGTCCAGCCGGTCGCCCAAGACGCCCTCGTCTGTCCGTGCCATGGTCAGCCTCTTTGAACGCTCTGGCGGCGGAAAAGACGACAAAAAGACAGAGCCGCTCGAACGCAGTGTTCGAGGGAGCCTCGGGGATCGGTACCCTATCAGTCGTCCGACTCCAGCGTCTCCTGTGCAGATGCCCTCAGCGGCGTCCCCCCGGCCATTTGAATCGCCTCGACCAGCCCCGATGACGCCGCCGGCTTCTCGCAACAAGGCGGATCAAAGCGGCGTGCCAGAGGCGCTCAAGAACCTCGACAAGCCTGGAAAAATAGACACGGTCGAGACGGCCAAAACGCCAGAGACCAGACGGCCGGAAAAGCAGCAGCATCCCCCCCCGGCCGAGACCGAGACGGCTCTGCCCTTCCAAACAAAGCCTCCGTCACCGGTTCGACGCCCCGTACTCCCTCCACGCACGACCACGGCCGCTCGCGCTTCACACGTCCACCATTCCAGCAGCTCGACAGCGACGCTGGCCGAAGACCGCTGCAGCTCGCCCCGTCTGCCGGCCTCCCCCATCTGGACCCAAGACGAGCCTCCTGCCGGGACGCTGCCACGACGACCGCCTCTCCTCCGCACTCCGTCCTTCTTGCCTGTGGCACCTGCTACACTACCAAGACCGGTACAGCCTACCATGCCAACACCATGCAGCACGAGCCCCGAGGACGGCTTGTCGGATATGCAGCGGTACAGCACATGCCTTGGCCAGCCGGCAGCACAAGACAAGGAGACTGCCTGCAAGGACGCCTCCCTTGGACAGAATGCCGCTGCCTCGCAGATACTTGCCAACCGCGACAGTGGCATTGGCGAGGTGGAAAGCCCGCAAATGGCCACGGCTCAGACGGCAAACGTGCCTCTTGTCGAGACGGTCGAGGAGGGCCCCCACGGCCCCATCCGGCGTCGTCATCCACGGAGTGCTTCCGAGTACTGGGCGACGGTCCGGCAGTACCTGCACATCACAGACGAGGAGCTGTACGACTCGCCATGAACCGACCCTGGTCGACAGTGGCAGTGAAGGTTGTCAAAGAAAAAAATGCCTTGAAACGACAAACAGCGTTATTTTATTTGATTTTTTTCCTAAAACACTACCACAGAATACGACGATACACCATTCCGCCTTCGATGCAGCAACAAAAAAAACTGCCATTCTTTCCAACGATACCCCAGTCTTTATGTGATTCAGTACGGTCGTCCCATCGGAGCGTGTTTGGTAGAGAGAGGAGGAAAGGGGGGTGAAGTGCGTGGTGGTATGGGGAAATAGCTAATCAAAAAGCAATATGGCGTGGGAGAGAATACTATGTAAGGGAATGGGATGTAAGGAAAGGACAACACAAATCAGAATGAGGAGAAAGCGAAGTAAGGGGGGTATATAGAAAAAAAAGGTTCGAGCTGTCATAAAAGAGAGAAAGAGAAGGCCACTTTATGCTCATGCGCTCATGGGAAGCCGGTCGTCATCCTTTTCCGGCTCAAAGATGAACTGCCGCGCCCGTGCACTGTCCGCCTTGAACGGCAGCGTGGCCATCGGTTTGCTGGCGTTCGGGGCCGAGCCGTCATTTCCAGAGAGAACGGCAGAAGCCGACGCCGCCGACAAAGGCGTGACACCGTCCTTGTCGTATGTGATGCCCAAGCCGTTGATGGGCTTGTCCGTCTTCCGGAAATTTGTCGTCGCGAGGGCCGCTGCCATCATCCGTTTCTCGTCGTCGCCAAGAATATCCGTGTCTTCATAGTCATCGTCGTTCTTGATCTGGCCGTCCCCCGGCATGATCCGTGCGTCTTCGACTTTCTCATCAAGGTTCATCAGTGCAGGAGGCCGGTGGCGCATCTGGCGGGCTTTGGCGAGTGAAATCGTCTTTTGCTGGTATGTGGTGGTAACAGCTACAGCGTCGTCGCGGTCAATCGTAGCCTTCATCAAGGCAGCCATCCAGAGACGGCCCTGCTTGACATTCGGGACGGCAAAGTAGTGCACCATAGGCTTGGTAAAGTTGACGGCACGCGACAGGCCGGCACGAGGGGGCACCAGCTTGAAGATGAAAATGGAGTCTTGTGCTGAGCCCGACTTGAGCGACGAAGACGGCTCGGCATCCGCTTCAACCGATGCCAGCGTTTGCATGTTGCTCCCGACAGGGACGGCGGGCGTCGTCGAGGCACCCGTGAGCGTGGCATGGAGGCCCGTTAAGCGCTCATTATCGGCCGGCAAAACGCGATGGAAGGAGATGTCAATGAGGCCCTTCTCCTGGTCATCGTCCTCAGAGTAGTAGTAGGCCAAGCGCCGGCCCTTCAGAACAAAGAGGCGCGGCTTCCAGGTAGCCATGAGGTTCGAGCTCTTTTTCTTCATCCAGCCGCTGTAGTCAGCATCCTGGATCGCCACGCGCGGTGGGATGCTGAGCAAGCCACGCTGGTAGGCGCTTGTGTCCTTCTTGCCCTTCTTACGAGCAGCGTTGTTGCTCCGTCCCGAGGTCACTGTAGCAGTCGTGCTGGGGCTCCTCGGGTCGGGCGAATCCAGCTCAAAGCTCGGCCCCGCCGATGGCGTGCTAGATCCTGTTCTGGAAGGCGATTGCATCGGCGAGTCCTTGGGAAACGAGTCGGCATGTGAGGCAGGCGACGCCATCTTGTTCCGGTCGTGCCCGGATACCGCGTCGGAAAGTGCGCGCAGGCCGAAACTGGGGGCCTTGAATCCGGGCTTGCCAGAGAACCAATCGCCTTGGCGATGGGAAGAGGGCGAGGCAGGCGAGGCAGGCGACGGCCGGGACTTTTCCAATGTGCTGCTGCTCGACCCGTCGAGCTTTGTCACCACCGGGGCGGGCGTGTCCTTGGGCGGCAGAGCGGGGCGCATACGCACCGAGTCGGTTGTGTTGGTTGTGTTGGTTGACGTTGTCCGCCGGTGGGGCGCCGAGCCGTTACCTGATACGCCGTAGTATTTTTGAGCAGCCGAAGACAGGCCCGACGGATCGCGCACAGAGTCGACACTACCGAAATGTGAGTGCCGGGAAAGAGCCGTGGCGCTTCTCACACGCTGTTCTTCGGAGTAGGACGATGCAGAGGCAGCCGGGCCGCCACGAGGGGACTTGAGGAAGCTGTCGCGGTTTTTCTTCTGCAAAAAGGAGCGGCGGCGGTTGTCAGCATCGGTGCCAGAGAAATATCCTCTATCGAGATCGATGGACGGCTCCACAAGCCCGGCATTCAGTTCGTGGTTCAGTTCTTGAGCGTCAAGAACATCCTGGATACCAGCTGACGACAGAGGCCGGGGGTGGAAGAGCGGCTGGTGGGCCGGCGGAGGCTGCTGAGCACGAGAGCTGGCGTTTCCAAGCGTCCAGTTTCGATCAAACGACGGGTGTTTCTTATGCTGCTGCAGTACCGGTTCTGGCTGGAGCTGCGGCTGGTGCGCGTCGGCTTGGGGAAAGGTCCCGCTCGTCGCGACGCGTGGCGCAATAGACGAGGCAACTGACACCCGGTAGTCTGTGGAGGAGTGGCGCCGCGAGTGATGGAGGTCGCGGACGGATGCAGCGGACGGGCGCTTCTCGTGAGCGATGGACCGTCTGGGCGACAGAGGAGCGGCTGAGCCGTCCAAGAAGCCACGGGGCGAGATGGGCGAGATGGGAGAGACGGGTTGAGCCGGGTCCATTCTGGGTGTCTGGTTGAGAGAGAGGCGCCGGGAGTGGATGGAGCTGGGGCGGTCGTTGATGGGCGGGAGGCGGCTTTGCATGTTGGGCATATTGGAGGCGCTCGTGAGAGTGTTTGTGCGGCTGCGATTTGATCGTCTTGCATCCTCCGAGGCAACGTCGCTGCCATAGTTGCTTCGGCGTCTGTTGGCAGTGGCGGAGCCATGGCCATTCACCTCGTCCTGCAGAGCCTTGATTTTCTGCCACGTCTTTAGGCGGCGTCCCACTGGGCCCAGGTCAAAAGCTTTGATAAACAGCGACGCTTGGTCCATCTCCAAAATCACCTCGCCAGTGATTTCTTGGTCGCGGAAGACCTCGCAGTGCTTCTTCTCCACGCCAACAGTGAAGAGATATTCGGCCACGTCGTCGGGACTCCACAATTCCACCTCGCTGCGGGTGTGCAGACCGTCCTCCTCTTCGTCCGTCTCCTCGCCCTGGATGTACGACATGCGGTGGTCGAGGTTGGAGCTGTACTCGCTGCCCGAATCAGTAGGTGCGTGCAGCTGGTTGCCGTTGCTCCCCGAGGGCGAGCGCAGATCTGTAATGTGCTCGTCGATGACGTTGAGCGTTTCGTGGAGCACCTGGCTGTCGTGGCCAGACGCTATCCGCCCACTGTAGCCAGTGCTGGCAGAGACCGGTGGCGGATTGCTCTGGCTAAAGGACGAAGTCGGCGCGGGTGCCAAGATAGAGGTTGGGGTCTGATGGGTGATGGGCGTGGACGTTGCGGTTGGCGTGGTCGGAGACGCTGGAGCTTCGTTTGATACGGCAGTGGAGACCGGACCGGTAGATGCGACAGTTATGGCCGCAGGCACCGGAACAGCCGACGGCCCAGCGAGCCCATTTGGCGTGGCTGCAACAGCCTGGTTTTCTGCGATTGTGTATGGCGGAGGCGGCTTGTCGTCAGACGCTGGGCTCGGCAACGGAAGCTGCTTGACAGCTGCAAGAGCGCTCGCACCGGTTGCGAAGCCTTTTGGTGATGGCCGGGTATAGACTGAACGGCAAAAAAAACACGTTAGAGGCTGCCACGTCTGGGGCGAGCGCCACGTCACCAAAGACGAGAGACATACCTTCCGGAAACAGGCCTGTGTTGCCGCTGACCATGTGCTTTCCCAAGAACCATCCATCGCCAAATTCGTCGTCGCGCTCCAACAGCTCAACCCGGTCGCCCTTTGCCAACGTTAATTCATCGGAGCTTCTGGCCTGGAAATCGTCTGCGCAAGTAGTTAGATCCTCACCGTCCACAAAGCGTTCTAAGGTGGGCAGAAACTTACGGATCACAACGAGAATGTCGCCCACGTCGGGCCTGGGGTTCTGTGAAGCCATCGTAGCGGCGAGATGCGGCGCGAGCGACTGTGATGCTGCGGCGAAGGAGGCTGGGAGGCAGGAGAGGGAGGATGGAGGGGAAACGTGGACGGGGAGAGGGGATCAGCCGCGAGAGAGTCCAAGTCGACAAAATCGGAAAAGACGCGTTCTCGACAAAAGCGAAGCCTAGAAATCCAAGCCGAGGGATATCCGTGTGCGCGCTGTCAAAGAAGCCGGGCCAGAGGTCCGCGGGATCCCGTGAAGCGTTGTTCGTGCCAGTTCGAAAATTGCGTCGGGCGTCAAGGCGCGCGAAAGCAAAACGGCCGTGAATCGAGAGGTCGACAAGACGACGAGACTGTGAGGATGAGCCAAGAGCGGGAACTGGTCCACCAGGCCAGGGGGACGTTTCGTGGCAAATCGACTGTGGTCGTGTCGTGCGATCGAGGGGGGGAGGTCAGAGGCAACGTAGACGAACGGCTGGCTGTCGAAAAGCGAGTGTCGGGTTAGAACGCGAGCAGGAAGGCGACAGATAAGACGAGAGCGAGTTGCGGGCGCAAGGCCGAGCGAAGAAAGTGAGGAGATGGGAGAACAAAAATGCGAGAGGCGAAGCGCCAGAGGCGGGAGACGTGTCGGTCGAGTCCCCGGCCGGGGGCGGTTAGGAATTGTGGTAATATTCTGTCGAGTGGAAAAGAAGCTGCACGAGAGAAAACAAAAAGCGGGAAAGCTGAGGGAGATGACCTAAACCATACTCCGTAATAGAGCCCCAATGGAAGTGTCAGATGGCAAATGGGGCGCCAGAAAGAGGAGCCGCAGAGGCCCCTTGCTGGCGGTCCTGACAGGGGCGAATACTTGCCCGGGCCCTAGTATCGTCTACTCGTATATTGGAGGAACGTGGACCTGGCCACGGTTTTCGCTGTAATAATGCAAGGCACTCGAATTCGGGCTCTGCCGTTGCCTTGGGGTTTCTGGAAGGCGATCGTGGAGGAGAGTCTATCGTGGACGGAAAGTGAGTAATGAAACCAGCTGAGAATAGGACAGAAAACGGCAGGAAAGCAGCAGTATCGTACAAGAGGTCTGACCAATGCCGATACGGGAGAAAGAAACAGAAAAAAAGGAGAAAAACACAACAGAAGCGCCGCGAGATGAGCAAGAGACGGCAAGACAAGAACAGGACGTAACGCAGAATGCCAGGGTCTGAATAAGATGCAAGACAGTTCTTCCAGACACTGCCAGACACTGCTATCGCGATTTGAAATGAAGCTGAGCGGGCGCGTTTGGTATCTCACCTTGATAATGCTGATATGCTGTGGCAGAGAAACAATGTTTCAACCCGCTGCTTGGACGCTTTCCCCTTTCAGATCTGGCCCGTCGTGTCGACGCGAATCACCAGCGCGCGGTCGTCTTAATCAGGGCCTGCCGGTGCGCTGGGACTCATGGAGGGTGTGTTGGTACCAGAATTGACGAATAGACGAAAGGAATGTCTGTGGAATGAAGCAGTGGAAGAAAGAAATGAAAAGTACACTGTAGATGCTGCATGAAAAAAAGGCCCGAGCAAGATGGTACCGAGGAGGACACAAGAGAACATAAAAGAAAAAAAAGAAGAGAGAGAGGCAGAGATTTGGAAAGGGGAAAGAGAAGAGATTGGGGGAGGAGATGAGGACAGGAAACAGCGAGACGGCGCGTCGTACAGGAAGAGAAGGAGCATCCCGCTCATTCACCACACATGGCGCACGAGAAACGGCAGCGGAGGCAAGGCCGACCGTGGCGCCGTGGCGCCGTGGCAGGAACGCACCGGAGAAACGAGAAAGCTCCAAGGGGAGCGGAAAGGGAGCGGACGCCAAACAACACGACGCAGAACCGCGCAGCAAGCGCAAAACAAATAAGCCCAGGGGAGCTCGGAGCCAGGAATCGAGACGATTGTCGAGGCGTCTAGACGCATCTGCGGTTTCCCGGCACCTCCTTTATGCGGACAATTGCGAGGATATACTCGTAGGTCAGGAAGGAGCGAGACATTCTCGTGTCCAAGACGGCAACCACGGCTGACACAAAGGCAGCAACGCCCTGTGCGAGGAAGGAACCAGCGAAACGACTACGACGCTGAGCAAAGGAAAGAGGTCACACAATAGCACAACAAAGAGTATGGAAGTGGCAGGGACGTGTCTTTCTCGGGGTTGTATCATATAACAGGAAGCCCAAGAAAATACAAGATTACACAAGTCTAGAGCAAAGAACTAGCAAATGGCGATTATTCTTGCCCGATGCCAGTCGACATGTAAAATGCCAGTCAATCCATGGCCAAACGCGATTCGGATCTGTTAACGTGGGAAAAGGCAGATCCAGATTCCTGAGCTCTTGAATAGAGTGATTCACGGGACTGCACGTGCACACACGCGCTCCTTCCTCCCCAAACCCCAGAGTCCGATCCACTATTGGACTAGCACGAGCCTCGGCATCTCGTAGCTTACACCACGTCGTCGACGTCGACAACTTTGGACTCGTTTCTTGTTTGTCAAACACCGTTCTCGAAACCACTTCTCCCTGTACTGCCGGCTGCACCTCCCGCCCACCATGGCCTTCCAGTACATCCGCATCACGAAGCCGGCCGACTATGTGGCACATGTCGAGCTGAACCGCCCCGACAAGCTCAACGCATTTATTCCCCAGCTGTGGATCGAGCTCGGCCAGGCATTCACGCAGCTGTCGACCGACGCCGACGTGCGTGCCATTGTGCTCTCGGGCGCGGGCGACCGCGCCTTCACGGCCGGCCTCGACGTGGTGTCCGCCTCCGAGTGGATGGGCGAGATGGCCAGCCTGCCGGACACAGCGCGGCGGGCCGTCTACATGCGCCGCCACATCCTGGGCATGCAGGCGTCTCTGACGGCCATTGAGCAGTGCGACAAGCGTGCGTCTCCCCCCGCTTCTTCCCGGGCTGTATTGTGCTAACGCCCGCAGCCGTCATCTGCGTCATGCACGGCGTGTCTCTCGGCATGGCGGTCGACGTGGCCTGCTGCGCCGACGTGCGCGTCTGCTCGAGCGACACGCGCTTCGCCGTCAAGGAGGTCGACATTGGCCTGGCCGCCGACCTGGGCTCGCTTGCACGGCTGCCGCACCTCGTGGCCAGCAGCTCGTGGGTGCGCGAGGTGTCGCTGACAGCCCGCGACTTTGACGCGGCCGAGGCACAGGCCGTGGGCTTTGTAAGCCGCGTGCTGCCCAGCAAAGCCTCTGCGCTGGCCTACGGCCTGGACATGGCTACGCTCATTGCGGCCAAGAGTCCCGTGGCCGTCCAGGGCACCAAGGAGCTGCTGAACCACAGCCGCGACCACACGGTGGAGGACTGTAAGTCTGCTTCTCTCTCTCTCTCTCTCTCTCTCTCTCTCTCTCTCTCTCTCGCCGCGTCCCCCCGCTTTGCTGACACACGCACACAGCTCTCAAGTACACTGCAGTGTGGAATGCAGCGGCCATCCAATGCGACGACGTCCAGGCGGCTCTCATGTCGGGCATGAACAAGACAAAGCCGCGGTTTGCCAAGCTGTAAGCGGTGGCGGCCGGAAATGTGCATTTGCAAGATTGTGTATATACTCCTTTTGTATTTGACTAGCCTCCAATGTGCCAGAGCGCCCGTGTAAAACATCCAAAAAATGAGGCCCAGACGCCATTCTGTTGTCCAGACTTGCGTCTGGTCCTAATTCGAGTCCGATGCCTCTTCATCTTGCTGGGTCTCCTTGAGGCGCTGTGGCGAGGTTAGCAAGGGTGAGGTACGATGCAGACAGGCCAGCCGCCGCGCGCAACTGCAACTTGCCTCTTCCAGCCTCCGCTTGAGTGTCGCCATCATGTTCTCATTGATCACCAGCCGCTGGTCGTCCAGGTCCTCAATGATGAATTCGTGGCGCTCGCTGTCAATGTTGACGATGATCGACTTGATTGCCGGGTCGCACTCGACCAGCACGCCGCGGATAGCGCGCACCATGGCTGCGAGTAGGAGGCCAAGACGAAGAGGTCGGCGGGTGGTTGGCGCTGGAGGGATCTCGAGAGGTTGACGTGACGCAAAAGATGCTTTCTTGCCCCGAATTTGGAACGAGGCAGAAAAGTGGGGCATCGCCGCCTTGTCACATGCTGCAAAGTATTTCAATATATATTACGAGTATTACACAACGCATCTTGCAAAGCAACGTGAAGATGTAGGTGTTGTTTTATAAATTCTTTATAGGTTGTACGAGTAGTCTGTTCATCAAGCAGCACAGACTACAAACCGCAGAATCTCAAAGAGCGTGCCATGAGCCTGTACAAGAATAAAGATGGACCTTTTTCAGACATTCAAAGTAGATTGATAAAGATGTTTGATGAAATATGGAAACGCTGCTTCTCCTGCCCAATGCTGTATGTAATACACCGTATACACCGTAAAGTCATCATGCCCGTGTCCATGTCCCCCGTCCTCCGTAAACAACGCCCACAAAAGAAATATTTGTGCGAAAAAAAACAAGAGAAAAAAAAGTCGTGTCCGTGTAAATGGTGCAAGGTTCGTCACTTGCCGCTCATGGTCAATGGTTCGTTTGTGTATGTGGCCGTATGTACAATGCTCAGCACCTGTCTGCGCGCCTTGCCCCTTGCTCGCTGTATGCTGGAGGCGACGACGGCGGTGACGTGACGGCGGTCGGCGCAGATGCCATCGACGAGGCGGCTGTCTCTCCGGCCGAGGTAAAGGATGTCGGTCGTGACCGGGACCGGGACGATGCTGTCGCCGACGTTGTCGCGGCCGTCGTGGCCGTCGTGGAGATGGTGGCCCCTGTCAGCGTCGCCGCAATCGTCTCTCCACCGATGCTCCGGTTCCGCCCATGGCCGCGCGACTCTGGCTCGGATCCTCGCCGGAGATGGGCCTGCTCCGGCAATGTTACGCCGTCGGGTCCGTCGGCCCGCTCGGCCTCGTCAGCCCCGCCCGGCTTGGGCTGTTTGGCGGGTGGTTCGTACGGCGGGGGCGCTTCGCCGAGCTCGTTGAGTCCCTCGGGGTGTGCGATGGCGCCTGGCGTCGTCGCCCACGCCCAGCGGTTGACCGTTCGTGGCTGCCTCCGCGCCGGGCCACGGCTGTGCCGGCTCTGGTTGGTGAGCGGTATGCCGTAGGCGTCGAGGATGGCGCCCTCCCGCGGGCGGTAGGACCGCCCGTCTTCGACTTCTCGTAGCAAGTCGCGTTCGAGGGCAAGGCGCCCCTGCTGGTTGAGGGACACCCCGTTGCGGCGTTGCCGAACCCGTCGCCGGCGGTAGAAGAAAGCAGCGACGGCGAGGCAGATAAAGGCCACAATGACAACGGGTATGGCAATGCCGACCCACGTCTTGTGGGAGAAAAAGGGACTGTCAAAGTCCCCGTCGTCGTCGCCATCGCCAAAAAATGACATGTTGGTGGGAAGAGCTCTTCCGAACAGCACGGGACAGGTTTGGGAAGATCCGGGTGTGCGTATCGAACGCGGGAGACGGCGTATCGTTGGTCAAAAAGATGAGACACGCCCACACATGGCGCGGATGCCGGTATCGGATTGGCCAAGAAAGAGAATGTTGTCGATGTGAAGCCTAGCGATCGAGAAAGAGATCTGCCGCCCAAGCCAGTAGGAAGAGGAGGGGACGAGGAGGAAGAGCAGGACGAGGAGAAAGACAAAGATGCCGTGTTCCCGCCGCGGCGTTGTGCTGTGTGCTGATGTTGCAGAAGAGGAGGTCGGGCACCGGGTCCTCAGGCCGCACAGGACAGGGTTCTCAGCGGTCGTGTCGGACGAGAGCGGTGTCGAGGACGGAGAAGAGACACAAAAGAAAGACAACGGGTCTCAGAAACCGAGACGGGAAGGCTGCGGCGCTGTAGGAGCCTGTGCTCCTGCTCGTGCTGGCTGCTCGTGCTCATCCAGCCGGCCACAGTTGAACTCTGCCAAAAGCCGGCAGCCAGGAGGAAACAGAAGGCGCGGTGTTGTCGAGGCGCAATAATACGACGTATCTTGCATACGCATGGAGGAGCAGGAGTGGTCGGCAATAAGAGCAGCGGCGACGCGGCGGCCGGGCCCCTTGCTCCTTCCTTTTAAAAGTTTGGGCTCTTTCCTATTTCCTTTTTGTTCGGTAGTCAGTGCCTTCCTCACTGCCAGGCGTGATATTACTGGCTGTTACGGCGCTGCGGTGGGCTTACAGCATGCGGGCGGCTTTCTTAGCGGGGTTTAGTCGTCTGCAGACTGGTGTGATGGCGGTTTGGGGGCTGGACCCGGAACTCTCGGAAGGCGCAAAAGAGGGTGGCGGACGATGGCGTTTTGCGCCCTGAAGCCGTTTCAGCGCGCTCCTTCCACCAACCCCCTCTTAACCCCGTTAATTGCGAGCTTCTCCGCTTACGAGTACGATATTAAAGACAATATTACGGCGTACGAGTACTCGTAGGTGCACCGCATCATGACCGGCACACAAACGAATGCAAAACGCTGCTTGTGTTCCTGCATGCTGCGGCCGTGACACGACAAGCACGGCAGCGTCGTGTCGTTCGAGACTGGCTGCTTCTGCGACCAGTTGAGACAGAGTCGCCTCAGCCTCGTCATTTTTAGCGTCAAACGAAGCTTGCGTGTTTCGGTGCAGCCCAAACGCGTTCTATTTTCTGTGGCCCCCCCTTTTCGTACAGAACGTCGTCTCGTTTACTTTTTTTGGCCTTTTTGTCTATAATAAGACCTCCAAGTTGATCTCCATTGTGCTCACGGGGTATCTGGCAGTGTCAGTAGGAGAAAGAGAGTGCGTGCGTGTGTGGTGGGGGACACTAACCTCAGGCCAAAAGCCTCGAGCACGGTGGGGTGCAGCACGCCCAGCTCGCCTATCCGCTGGGTCTTGCCCTTGAGCCGCAGGAAGATGGCGGCGGCGCGGCCGGGGAAAAAGGTCGGGTCGCTGATCTCCTGGATGTAGTAGCCGTCGGGGGCGGCCGCGCTGGACGACGTGGGGCCGAGCGCGGCGGCGGTGGCGGGCGGGGCGCCCTCGAGGCCCTCTGCGCGCGTGAGAAAGGCGGCGCGCAGCATGGCCATGACGCGGTCGAGCAGGCCGTGCACCATTTCGAAGCCGGCCGACTTGGACGAGTAGGCGGCGGCCCAGTGGCGCTCGTTGCGGGCGCGGCGCTCGACGGAGTCGTCCTTGAAGGCGACGTCCGAGACCTCGCTGATCATGATGGGCAGGGCGACGCCCTTGTTCTCGCGAATAGTCTTGAGCAGGCCGGGCAGCAGCGACGTGCGCACGACCTGGTACTCGGCGGTCTTGGGGTTGGCGAGCTTGACGGCCGTCTTGCCGTCGTCGGCGCGGTTGAGCCAGCCAAAGTTCTCGTCGTGCGAGCACAGGATGAGCGGCATGACCTCGATCCAGCCGGCCATGGCCGTCTCGAGCCGCACAATGTCGGCCAGCTTGTTGATCAGCAGCGGCTGGCCAATGGTGGCCGACTTGTTGGGCGACGAGCGCGGCAGGTTGTTGAAGCCGTAGGCAACGGCCGCGTCCTCCATGATGTCGCAGGGGTGCAGGATGTCGGCGCGCGTCGGCGGCACGGCGACGTGCAGGATCGTGCCGTCCGCCGAGGGCGTGGCCTCAAAGGTGACCTTTTTGAGCAGCTTGCACAGCGATGCGGGCGACTCCGCGAGGCCGCAGCAGGCGTTGATGTAGTCGACCTCGACGTCGACGTTGCGCGTGGTCAGGCTCGGCGTGACGCGCGAGGCGCCGTTGTGCTCCGACACGATGCGCACGGGCTCGATGGTGTAGGGCTCGGCGCAGTAGCCCGAGAACATGGCCACCATGATGTTGCACACAATGTCGAGCTTGGTGGCGTCGGTGGCCGTGATCTCGATAAAGACGTTCTTGGTGTTGAGCGTGATCTTGGAGTGCTCGCCGTTGATGATGGGCGGCAGCGAGCAGACCACGCCGTTCGCGTCGTAGACGGCCGGGTAGACGTCCTTGTCGCGGATAATGTGCAGGTAGCGGCCGAGGTGCTTGTCGGACTCGTAAAAGGCCATGAGCTCCGCGCCGTCCATCTCCTTGGTCTGGTTGAGCGGCACAAACCGGATGTCCTTGGGCGCGCGGGCCTCGTACGTAAAGGGGCCCTGGATGGTGTCGAGGTCGTGCGTGCCGATGGAGACGCTGCGCCCGAGTTAGCGGCGTGCCCCGAACAGAAAACCGTCCTTGCTTTTCACGTACAGGGTTCTCTGGCGCGCCAGGTTCTGGTGCAGCTTGTCCTGCAGGCTGATGAAGGAGTCGTAGGTGGCCTGCGTGAAGTTGACGTTGCGCAGAATGGCGCCCGCGACGAGCGGCCGCACGCGCGCCGTGTCCGCGGAGACCGTGATGGTCTGCATCTGGGCCGCGGGGATGTCGAGCAGCCGGAACTTGGGCATCGCGAACTTGCCGCGGAAGACGTTGAGGTTCATGGCAATGCCCTCAAAGCACAGCATGTCGTAGCGGTTGGCGCCAATCTCAATCTTCAGCTCCGGCGGCTCGTCCGCCGGCCGCGCCGGGTCGTCCTCGGTGTCCTCGTCCACCTCGACGCCAAACTCAAACGCCAGGTTCTGGAACTCATCGGGCGTGAAGCTGGCCGTGTCAGCGGTGCCCAAGCGGCCCCCGTCCTCCCGTCGACGGTGCACTTACGTCTGGCCCAGCTCCTTGAACAGGCGGTACTTGTCCACCGCAATGGTCGGCATCGTGGCGGCTGGGAGGGCGGCAGGGCGCAAGAGACAGGGTCGGTGCCGTCGGCAGAGGTGGCTGTGCCAAGAAATGCGCTCGGGGTGGGTGGCTGCGGGGGTAACGTGGCCGCGTCGCAGCTGTTGACTTTGGCGATGCTTCCTCGCAGGTTTGACTCATGTGGGCAAAAATTCAGCGTCCTGGCGGCAGAGCGCCCGCCTACGTGCACAGATATCGGTTAAGCGGGGCTCGCATGCCGCTCCCACCACCCCGCGGCTGCCCTTTAGTGAGGGGTGACAGCCTGGTGGGCGCGGCTGGGAGCGCGAAACGTGGGGCTTCAGGACGCACTTGCCCTGGAAGGCTTTCTGGCCAAGACATGCTCTGTAATTCGGCGTACATCACGATCCGGCTCTATGATACACACAACGGCCTTGACCAACGCTTACGTATTTGCTATTTTCGTTCATCTCTTCCTGTTCTCGTTGCAACATCTGTCGCTTGGCCAGTCTCTCATTTACGCTCGTGTTGTCGGAAACACCAATGGACTTTGTTGCATCTCGACTTTCTGCTTCTTGACATTTATATTGACATTTATATCGACATTGATCATGCTCACCTCCCCCAGTGCGTACAGTCCTCAAAAGGAAGGTGAAATCCCTCCCCCAAGATTGTGACAGACCCCAATGGCGCGCTCTGCCAAGACGTCGCGACGACGGCGCTTTGTCCCTATTCGGCCACAAGGCTGCGACGGCCACTGGACGTTTCGGCCGTGCTGCTGCATGGCGCCCAGTCTGGCCCTTTTCGTCTGCCTGCCCAATCCTCGCTTGGTCTACCTGCCCACGGGATGCTCGCTGCAGCGCACAATGGCATAATCCGGCACGGGGAAGATGCAATCGTCTGGGAGACCGAGACCAGCCTCGTTTATGTGATTCTCGTGGCCTCATACCGCCTTAAAATGGGGAATCGACCCCAAGGATGAAAAGCCAGGGCGGCCCTGCGAGCCACAGACTGTGTGCAATACAGCTCAGGCATGGGGGGATCAGGGAGGGTGACGCGATGTGATCAATCTGCCAGCCGGGTTTGTTGACAGAATCGAGGGGGGCCGACAGGCGCAAGGCGGACAAAAGGTATAAAGCCGCGCGAGTGGCCGGTGTCTTCTGCTTTGACCAAACAATTGTCAAAAGCCGTGATCGTCTCCCGGCTTTCGTCTTCCGTCGACTGCTGCCATGAAGACCCACGCACTGCTCGGCCTCGCCTTCACGCTGGACGCTGCGGCCGCCTCGCTCGCCGGCCGATCTGTCCAGGCCCAGCCCGTGGACGGCAACGGCAAAGGAGGTCCCCTCCTCGGCGGCACCAACACGGCCGTGGACGCACAGAACCCCGACAACCTCGGCGAGCTGGCCACCAACGACGCCGGCACGGTGCCCAACCTCAAGTGGAGCTTCTCCGACTCAAAGACAAAGCTGTTTCGCGGCGGCTGGACGCGCGAGCAGGTCGTCACGGACCTGCCCTCGAGCACGACCATTTCCGCCGCCCAGCAGCACCTGACAAGGGGCTCGCTGCGGGAGCTGCACTGGCACCGCGTCGCCGAGTGGGGGTTTGTGTATGCCGGGAGCATCCTCGTCTCGACGGTCGACGAGAACGGCCAGTACCAGGTCGAGCGCCTCGCGTACGGCGACGTCTGGTACTTTCCCAAGGGCGTGGCCCACACGGTGCAGGGCCTCGACGACGAGAACGAGTATCTGCTGGTGTTTGACGACGGCGACTTTGACAGGGTGGGCACGACGTTCATGGTCGACGACTGGGTGGCCCACACGCCGAGGGACATTCTGGCCAAGAACTTTGGCGTCAACGCGTCCGTCTTTGCCGACGTGCCCACCGCGGACCCGTACATCATCAACGCCACCGTCTCCGCGGCCAGCGCGACCGCCGCCGACCCGCCCGCCCTCGGCAGTAACGTCAACGCGTCCACCACGTTTGTCTACCGCACGTTCCAGCACGAGCCGGACGCCACGCCGGGCGGCGGCGGCCAGCTGCACAAGATCGACTCGTCCAATTTTCCTGTGGCCAAGACCATTGCAGCAGCCATCGTGACGCTCAGGCCGCGCGGGCTCCGCGAGATGCACTGGCATCCGAACGTGGGTTGTCGTGTTGGTGTGTCGTGCTGGCAGACCAGCCGCGGCTGCTGACCCGTTTCTTCAGGCCCAGGAGTGGTTGTACTTTCACAACGGCACGGCCCGAGCCACCGTTTTCATCGGCGCCGGCAACGCTCGCACGTTTGATTTTGGGCCCGGCGACACGGCTGCTTTTCCAGACAACTCGGGGTATGAATCAATCACCCTGTCGTCCCCACCGTATGCCTTTGCTGACTCTCCAGGCACTACATCGAAAACACCTCGGAGACCGAGGACCTCGTCTGGATCGAGATCTACAAGTCGGACCGCGTCGTCGATATCTCGCTAACCCAGTGGCTGGCGCTGACGCCCGCCGACATTGTTGCTCAGACGCTCAAAGTGCCCCTGAGCTTTGTCAACCAGCTCAAGAAGGAGAAGCAGGTGCTACTTTCGTGATATTGGCCAAGGGTAGATGTCAGACCAAGGGGAATGTGACAGGAAAGCGCACAGCCTTGCAGTATCTTGCTTGGTTCACTTGAAAATAATTACAACAGGTGATTCCGCACGCAAGAAAAAAGCCAAGGGCAACGCGACGTGAGGTGGAACGGTTGAAAAATAAAAAAGTGGCCATCCTCCACGTTGACATTTTCGAAATCCTTTTAATTTATAAGAAACGAAATCAGGCCTCCCTTTTTTGAAGAAAAAAAACATATATGCTCCTTTCCGATGATGCTCTTTCCATGCACGCAGAGCTCTGTTGGTGAATCAGGGTGTTGTGGACAAAAAGACAAATACAAATGAAAACAAAAAAAAAAGAAATGCCAAGGCAAGCCTCCTAAACTCCTGAAAAAACAGCGAGGGAATAAATCAACGGTGAGTGCAAAAAGAAACAAAGAAACAAAACGCCTAGGGGGGCAGATGCAGATACCGCAACATTAAAAAGAGGTATGGGGTGGTACACACGGTGGAAATAGTATTGGAAAAATAAGGTTGGGGGTGGGGGGAGGGGGGGTCAAAGAAAAAAACCACAAGAACACTAGAGAAGCACGCAAGGCAAGGACAAGAGTGCATCCAACTACTTCTTGTTGGCTGCCTTGTGCTCCTCGAGCGCGTCGGCGAGCTGCTGTGCCGCCTCCTTGGTCTTGATCTGGAGCATCCATGTCTCCAGGCCGCTGCCGGCTGCGTTGGTCGTTGTTAATTTCACGTATTTGCCGTTCGATTCCGGCTTGTACGAGAATTCGGGAAGCAGCGTCCGATTGAGCGCCACATTGCCGCGGGGTTCGGCCCGCAGCAGCAGACGAACGCTGCCCGTCGTCTTGTTCTTGAGGACGCGTAGCGGGCCAACGCCCTCCGTCTTCCATGGGCTTTTCTTTTCCTTTGCTGCGGGCGATTCGCTTCCCGACTCTTCGTTGCCGGTCGTGAGTCGGAGGGCCTTGGCGCGCACCTCATGGACGACGTCCTCGTCCTCCTCGCCCGGCCCGCCGGCGGTTAAACTGATTTGTTCCTGTGGGGCCTCATCTCCGTCAGCCTGGTGTCCAGAATTGTCCGTGTTGTCTTGAGCGGCACCAGGCTCGGGAGTGCCATTGGCCGGTGTAGTAGCCAGGCTCGAGGCGCCACCGAGATTGGTGAAAGGGGTGTCTGAACATGACGGATTAGTCTCTGCTCCACAAAAAGAGACCAAAAAAGCAGACAACACGTTCACTTACTTGTACCTGTTGACAGCCCGCCCGTAGCGGGGGTGAGGTTGAACAAGGAGCCGCCGGGGGCCGCAGGCTTCTGCCCAAACAAGGGCGTGCCGCCTGCCGGGCCCGAGGCTCCCGCACCAAAACTGAAAAGAGCCGAATTGCCGACACCGTTGCCGGTAGACGGCGCGCCGCCGAAGCTGTTGCCAGGCGTTGTGGCCGCCTCCGTGGCCTGAGATGCACCGCCAAAAGAAAAGAGGCCGCCGGACCCGCTAGCACTCGGGGCCGGGGCTGAAGAGGGACCGGCGCCAAACTGAAACATGGACGAGCTCGGTGCGGCCGACTGACCATTAGCACCGCCAGCGCCGAAACTAAACGACGTTGACGGCTGGCCGGCAGATGCATCAGCGCCCGACGCGAAGGGGTTGCGGAAAGACGAACCGCCGCCACCACCTGCGTTGAACGTAAATGACGAGCCCGCAGAGCCGCCGTCGCTCGCACCTCCAAAGCTGAAGCCGGTCGACGGGGCGGGCGCCGTGTTCGGCTGCGGCTGAGTGCTGGTTGCGCCAAATGAAAAGAGGGCACCGCCGGTAGATGGCTGCTCAGGGGCCGTGCTGGTTGCGCCAAAGCTAAAGGCAGGGCTCGACACCGCAGGCGCTGCTGCCGGCGTCGGGTTACCAAAAAGATTGGTCGACGTCGACTTGGAAGCCTCCGAGGAACCGGTAACAGGGTTGCTGCCGAACAGGGGTTTGGCCTCCATCGGCTTTGCAGCGGCGCTGCTGTCAGCATCGCCGTTCGCCTTGGGCGCACCAAACGAGAACAGCGGTGTCGACGGTGCAGCAGCAGAAGAGCCACCCATGGAAGACACAAACATGGTCTTCTTCGCCCGAGGCTCGTCGCTGCCATTGGCCTCGTTGCTCTTGGGGGCGTTACCGAAAAGGGAGCCGCCTGCGCTCGGGAACGCTGGCGTGGTCTTGGGTGCAGCATCCTCGTCGGCAGTGCGCTTCAGACCGAACAAAGGAGTATCGGTCTTGGCGGGGGCTCCAAAGAGGCTCTGCGATGATGCGGCCGACGCAGTGGGGGCCGTGGGGGCCGTGGGGGCCGTCGTTGGGTTGCCGAACAATGTTGACGTTGACGTAGCAGCCTCTGTGCTTGGTGCCTTACCAAACAGAGCAGAGGGCGCAGCTGTGGTCGATGTAATGGTTGGGGCGCCAAAGAGAGGAGACGGGGTAGTAGAAGCAGTTGCAGCCGGGGTAGCCGGGGCAGCCGTAGGGACAGCCGATGGTGCAGCGGGCTTACTAAAGAGAGAAGCCGAGGAGTTGGTAGTTGAGGCGGTCTCCGTGGGCTTGAACCCGAACAAGGACGGGGCAGTCGTAGGAGCAGCAGCGGCAGCCACGTCCTTGGCGCCATCCGTCGATGTAGGAGCCTTTTCTGGGGCAGATTTCTCCGTGCTTGGAGTGGCCGCAGACCCAGCAGTCGCCGTGGCACTGCCAAAATTGAACAGAGACGAAGTCGGAGCAGCAGTAGCTGTTGCAGGGGTAGCAGCGGGCGCACTTCCAAATAGGGGCTTGGCCGGCGTGGTAGAAGCACCGCCAGCAAACTTGATAGGGCTATCGGGTGTCCAGGTCTTGTTCGAACCAAACAGAGATGACGGCGCCTCCTTCTCCGGGCTCGCTCTCCCAGAGTCCGGCTTGCTGCCAAACAGGGAAGCAGACGCAGCAGCAGGTGCCGACTTGAACGACGTCGACGCGCCGTCTCCGCCAAACATACGGATCGGCTGGCCGTCAGTGCCCTTGTTCACGCGATCAAACAAGCTACGGCCCGGGGCCGCGTCAGAAGCCTCTGAAGAGCTGGCAGGAGCGGTCTGCGCAGCAGCCGCGAACAGAGGGTTCGCCGGTTTCGCACCAAAGAGGGATCCAGACGACGGAGCGGCCGGTGTGCTCACGCTGGCAGCAGGATCCTTTTTCTCGCTGGAGCCCACGGGCTCCGAGTCCTCCTGGCCCTCAGAATCATCCGTGTCTTCGGCATCTGCGTCTGCATTGTCGTTGCCGCTGCCCTTGGCAGAGCTCGCGTCTGACAGGTAGCCAAAAATGTTGTTGCTGCTCTGTGTCGAGCTAGCCTTGAGGCCACTTTCGAGGACAGACCGAGCCAAGCTGCCGTTTGTAGCGGGCTTCGTGGCCTGTCCAAACAGGTTCGTCTTGAGCGGCGAGGACGTCTTGGGCGCTGTGCTGCTGTCAGACGCAGGCTTGGAGACCTGGATTGAAGGCGTCGAGGCCGGGGCGGCCGAAGCCGCTGGGGCCTCCTTTGCAGGCGAGTTTGCAACCTTCTCAAAGAACGCTTTTGTGGCCGAAGGCGTCGATGTCGGGGTGTCAGCCGGTGTGGGCTTCTGCTGTTTGGCGCGCTGCAGCTGGTCCTCGCCCTCGCCTCTCGTGGCTTTTCTCTTGGTCTTGTTCAGCGCCGGAGTGCTCGTCTCGTTAAGCGGGGCCCGGTCGACAGCCACCTTGGCGCCGTCCGCGCGCGTCCGCTTCTTGGTTGGCTGGAAGGCCGAGGAGCTCGCCGCCACAGCAGACGGGTCAATGTTGTCCTGGGCCTTGCGCTTTCCCGTGCGCAAGATGCCCTCCGTGCCGTTGGGCCGAGGCGCAGACGATCGCATCGATTTGTTCAGGTCGTCAGGATTCACCATGAGCTCCTCCTCGTCGTCTTCGCCAGGGACACTGGGGATGTTATGTTCGTGTCTCCACTTCTGGAATGCGTCCTTGGACACCTTGACCGTCTTGAACTCGTACAGGCCATAGCGGAGCATGATAAGACTCCGGTTCTTCTCGTACTCCTTGGCAAAGTTTGTAATGTTCAGCTTCCAGTCCTTCTTGACAAACACGTCGTCGGCTGCGTACTTGAGCCGACGGAGATCCAGAATGCAGAAAAACTGGTTCCGCTGCTCCTCGTTAAAGTCAGGAGGGCACAGGTGCGACAAGAACTCGTTGGCATACACGGACTGGCCGCTCGCGCGCAGATCGCTCGGAATCATGTCGGTCATTGCCTCGCCGCTCAGCTTCGGGTCAGGGTCGGGAATCTTCATGTGGAACAGGTCGCTGGACGTGACCTTGGCCATGTCTCGTGCACTGAGTTCGTTGCCCGGAGCGCGAAGTGACCGGCCCGGTGTCGTGGCAGGGAAGCTTCCGCGCAAGGTGTTGGACGGAACACGCGGTGTAAAGGCGAAGGGGGCCATGTCGCGAGACATTGAGTCGCGGAACATGTTGCGTGGCGTCGTCGCAGACAAGAAGTTGGTTCTCCGGGGAGTCGAGTTGGCCCTGCCGAGGCTGTTGCCCGCGTAGAGGTTTAGGTTTTGGCCGTACGAGTAGCTGTTGTTGAGGCTAGAGACATTGTTCGCAGGAGAGGGGCCCAGGCGGCCAGAAGGTCCCTGGACGCGATCGTGCAGTTTCCGTTGCGCCAGCTGGGTCGGAGACGCACGCTTCGCAGGGCTTTCGGGGGATTCTACGGGCGGCGCAGAAAATGTGCCCGAGTATCGCGCCGGTGTCTGCTCTTCGACGCGTGTCAGGCGGAGCCGAGACGCGGCACGGTCGCCGTTGACTTGAGACGCGCCCGTCTTTGCGGATGGCGGTGCGGCAGCAGAAGATGTAGAAGCCGGAGGATCCTGGCTGGAGGATCGGCTGGCGCTGACAAGGCCTGTCAGGCTGCTGAACCAGGACTTCGGTCGCTTCTGGGGGGTCTCCATGATGATAGGAGGCGCTTTCCGTTGTGGCGATCGATGATGGCGATGGGAGGAAAGGCAGGGTGATTGGCTTCGAAGCAGGCAGTGAAGTGAAGCTCAAATGGAATGCATCGACAAAATGGCGGAAGCTCGTCCGTGACGAGAAAAAAGGGGCGATGCAATAAGAAGAAAAGAGACAAATAAACGAAAAAAAAGGAGAGGATGCGCCTGTCGATGAATGTTGACGGACGGCGAAAAGGGGCGACAGGGTGCGTCGCGTTGATGGATGTCGCGATGGAAAGAAGCGTAAAGTCGCGACAGGGGAGAGAAAAAATTTGGAGGCCAAAAATATTGATGATGTGGCGCGCAGCGCACAGGGGCTGCAGGGAAGGAAGGTGCGAACAAGGAAAAGCGTAGCTAGTGGAAGGAACGCGCCCAACAATGGGCTTACTCGTTCGTACACATGGAAGGCGCTAAAGCTATTGTGCGGAGGACTCTGGTCGCAGCCCCTATAGCTGCATTCATGTGCCGGATGCAAGTATGCGAGTTTGAATAGATCCTTTAAAGCGGCCAATGAACCCGCTCCGGATGTGAAAACGAAATCGCATTGGGCCCCGGCATTATGCAGCTTTAACACGGTCTTTATCGTGGTCCGGAATTTCACGTGTTTTACAAAATGAAATACGAGTAAGTGTTCTTTCGGGCTCCGTTTGGCTTTGTTTTTGTATTTCCACCGTTGGGCGCTGCAGTGCTCGTTCCTGAAAGCTCCTGTAAACCGCAATATGCACCTGCCGTAATACACGGGGCTTGTCGGCACTAGATTGCCCCCGGGGGGAAGTCGCGAAGGAAAGGGTCGAGTGGCAGAAAAAGCCGAAGCGGGCACGACGGACGGGTAGCAGCGCTTGATTTACCAACCGCGCCTGCTTCATGAAACCACAAAGCACAAACCCCGCAGGAGCGACTGGCAGGTGTCTGTTAAAAAATCCCACACGCGCAGGTGTTTCCTGCCATGCGGAACGATGAAGCTACGACACGAAAATAAGAAGGAACGCCTCCCCCCTCTCGCCCCAGGACGAAGGGAATCCGTCGCGTTGTGCAGCGGCAGCTCACGGCGCGCGTGGGAATTTCGGGTACCTGGTTGCCAGGTTTGGGAAAAAGCAGGCGTGCACGGACCAGGCGACGAAAAACGGATCCCGCCGCATCGGGGAGAAGCAGGAAAGGCAGCGTCGATGTTCGGAAAATGTCAGTGGGCTATCACGCCGAACAAGCGCTAATTTCGCAAAGCCTCGGGCATCACCAGTCGTTGGTTCAGGCGGCCGCTGCTATTGGCCGCTGCAGCATTTTGTGCATCCAGGCTTCGGCTCTGGGGCGGTCTTTTTTTGCTGGGGCAGGCGTGACGCAGTGTGGTGTAACGAGAGGGGAAAGAGCGTAATGGTCCGGGTCTCGTCGTGGAGTGCTCTTCCTCATCTGGAAAGAGCCCCTCCTTTGTCCTTTTGGTCTGGCCGTGTGGTGTTATAAAGAGCTTCGGTCGCCCGCACGTCTGGACATGCAATTGATTGCTTCTTTTGGAGTCTCTTACTCGTATTACTTGTATATCCCTCGTTCCTTCTCGAACTGAATCCCATCGCATTTTAGGTTCCCCACCCCACCCAGCGCCACGACTGAAATCTCGAAATCCAGTCTACTATATATTCTTGGTGCCCCTCTTTATCACCTTGCTGCCCCTCTCCTGTTGTCAACAAAAACAAACGACCAGCCAGCAGCATCCGTCCACAAGCATCCAACCTCCATTTACATTCGCAACCATGGGCATCCTCAGCGACCTCAACCTGAAGCCGGGCGTCATCTACGGCGATGACGTTCTGAAGCTGTTCCAGTACGCCCAGGCCAAGCAGTTTGCCATCCCTGCCATCAACGTCACCTCCTCCTCGACCATTGTCGCTGCCCTCGAGGCTGCGCGCGACTCCAAGTCGCCCATCATCCTGCAGATGTCGCAGGGCGGCTCTGCCTTCTTCGCCGGCAAGGGCATTGCCAACAGCAAGGAGAAGCAGGAGGCGTCCGTGGCCGGTGCCATTGCTGCTGCTCACTTCATCCGCGCGGTCGCCCCCGTCTACGGCATCCCCGTTGTCCTGCACACCGACCACTGGTAAGTCCTGCCCTACGGAGTTGCTTTTTCTTGAACGTGCCTCCGTTTCTAACTCTCCCAGCGCCAAGAAGCTGCTGCCGTGGTTCGACGGCATGATCGACGCCGACGAGGCCTTCTTCAAGGAGCACGGCCACCCCCTGTTCTCCTCGCACATGCTCGACCTGTCGGAGGAGCCCCTTGCAGAGAACATTGCCATTACGGCCAAGTACTTCAAGCGCGTGTCGCAGTGGAAGCAGTGGCTGGAGATGGAGGTTGGTCTGACCGGTGGCGAGGAGGACGGTGTCAACAACGAGGACGTCGACAACGCCTCGCTGTACACGCAGCCCGAGGACATCTGGGAGATCCAGAAGACCCTGAGCGCCATCGCGCCCTACTTTAGCATCGCCGCTGCCTTTGGCAACGTCCACGGTGTCTACCAGCCTGGCAACGTCAAGCTGCACCCCGAGCTGCTGGGCAAGCACCAGGCCTTCGTCTCGGAGAAGCTGTCGGACAAGTCGGGCAAGCCCGTCTTCTTTGTCTTCCACGGCGGCTCTGGCTCGACCAAGAAGGAGTTTAGCGACGCCATCTCGCACGGCGTGGTCAAGGTCAACCTGGACACGGATCTGCAGTGGGCCTACCTGGTGGGCCACCGCGACTACATCACCAAGAACATTGACTACCTCAAGACCCAGGTTGGCAACCCCGAGGGCCCGGACAAGCCCAACAAGAAGAAGTACGACCCCCGCGTATGGGTGCGCGAGGGTGAGAAGACCATGAAGGCGCGTGTGCAGGAGGCCCTCGCAGACTTTGGCGCTGCTGGCCAGCTGTAAGGACGAGAGGCATTTAACCATGGAATGACTCGTTCTCATAATCAGCTGTCTACCGTGTCATGTTGTGGCTTTTTTTCACTCATACTTGTGGGCTCAACCCACCCTGAATTGAATAGAAAAAATTGCTCTTGTACAATTTACTCTGATTTGTCCATCGTCCCAGACCAGAACCATCCTCCCGACGACGGGGTGAGACGAGGACGAGAATGCTAATCAGCTTGGGTTGGTATCAGCCCGTCATAAATGCGACGGTATCGCCGAATCTCTCGCACTGTTCCAACAGCTGTCAAAAGGCGTGTTACAGTGTCGATTTAATATACACTGTGCGCTGGGTGAGCTGACAAGCGCCCGTTGTTGCCCCCACACCCGGGGCAGCAAAATGGCGCGCCATAATACCGTTGAAAGGATCGCTGAGTTGTTCGTTGTTCTGTCTCGCCAGTCTGATTGCGACGGGTTGAATGCACGCAAGGAGAGCCGGCAGGACAGCAGTTGCACAGAAAGGCCGCATTATGAAAAAAGGTATATGCAATAGCAGATATGTCTGTCAGAATTTTGGATGCAGCTTTAATAAGCGATACTTAAAAATATAAGATACAAATCTCCCGCGGCAGAAGACGCAACCGGGCTTCCGCCTTGGGGTTGAAAGATGGAGATACTACAGGCATCGCCTCCATGCCAGGCAGCAGGGTATGTTCCAGTCCCCCGTTTGGTTTGCAGCACCGTAAGCCGTTCCGTCCATGTCGAGACCACTCGTCCGTTTTGTGCAAGGTGTATATGGTTGCTGGTTCGTTTCTTTTGTTTTTTTTTCTCTTTTTTTCTCGATCGTATTGTCGGGCACCGAAGCTGCTGATTTACAGCTTCGCCTTGGTGCGGGCCTTGTTGAGAATGGGCTCCAGCTTGGCAGCCTTCATGACATTGCCCTTGATCTTGAGCTTGCCCGACATGAACAGACCCTGGGCCTTGGCCTTACCCATAACAAGCTTGCCAAAGTCCTCGTCGGAGAGACGGAGCTCAACTAAAAGGTGTTAAAAGGGAACAGCAGACCCGACGGGGGAGGGAGTGGAGGAACGCACCATCCGACTTGTCAAGGCCCTGGACAACCTTGCCCTCCTTGGCCAGGTCGATGAACCAGCTCTGGGTTTCGCCAGCGGTGTTCTTCAAGGTGATACCGAAAACGGCCTTGCCGTTCTTAATGGCGTCCTTGCGGTCAGCCTCGCTGGCGTTGAGGGCGTCGTTGATGGCGTCGAACGCCACAGAGGAGGGGAACTTGTCTGCCGGCGGTGTGTCAGCAAAGTGGCCAGTACGTACGCAGCGGTCGGGACAGCAGCACACGGCTAGACTGAGAGCAATCCAGCCTTGCGCCCGAGGCCCTCGCGCCGCCATAAAGAGCATCGCCAGGAAGAGCACCACCGTGATCTCATGGTCCTGGTGCAGCGATGCGACAGGGTGAGAACGAACCGTTAGCGAGAGCCATTGTGAATTGCGACGGTGCGGCGTGCGAAAGATGCGATTGGCCTGGCGGCGGCGGAAGAAACAATGGTGAAATATTACGGGAAAGGATGCAGGAGATGGAGGTTCAAGGAAGAAAGAAAAAAAATAGGAAACGGAAGAATAAGAGAAAGAAAAGGAGGATGGGAAAGGTCTGGGGAAGGAGCGCTTGGTTTTGTAGGCCCCATCCTTCCCCGTTCGGCTTTCTGGGGTTTTAGCTGGCGATGACGCTCGTCTCCAGCAACGACGCAAGCAGGCATGTGAACCTCGGCGAGACGGGTCCTGTCATGTGTGCCTGCCTGCTGTTTGCGGGTGGCAGGAGGGACCGCTGTATTTCCGCGCCAGCTCCAGCGGGCAGCAGCGACCAATGCAAGGATCGGCGCAAAGCGAGAGCGCGAGCTGTACGACGGCGTCACGTGCCAGAATTCACCAGGCCCCTTGGACGCCGCCCCTGGACTGCTCACAGTGCATTTCAGCCTTGTCCACTAGCGCCGATTTTCGCAGGAAGCTTTTTCGCAAGAGCGAGGCGCGTCCCAAGCAAAGGCGCAAAACGTATCCGATCCGAAGCTTGACGTTTCTCGAGCAGCCATACACGCCCGCCTTTCGCAATGGATGACTTATACGACGAGTAAGTGGCTTGGCTGTCCCAGCCACCCCCGCGTGCAGTCCAATTTCTAAACGTACCTGCAGGTTCGGCAACTTTATCGGCGAAGAGCCAGATGCATCCGAGGAGGGGTCGGAGCACGGCGACGCCGATGAGGACAACTACGTGTACGGGGAGGCTGAGGAGGGTGACGAGGATGGCACTGGCCAGGAGCTGATGGAGGTCGATGGTAAGTTTCCCTGTTTTGTGGGTGCAGCAGGCGCCGTTGCAGACATGGAGCTCGTTGCTGACTTTTGCCTCTTCTTCCCAGACGAGGGCCCGTCCAACGCCGTCGTCCTGCACGAAGATAAACAGTACTACCCGACTGCAGCGCAAGTGTACGGCACCGAAGTAGAGGCGCTGGTGCAGGAGGAGGATGCGCAGCCGCTGACCGAGCCGATCGTGGCGCCGGTGGAGCAGAAGAAGTTTACGGTCGAGGAGGCCGACCTGCCCGACGTGTTCTTCGACCGGGGCTTCATGACAGACCTCATGAACTTCCCCGAGCAAATACGAAACGTTGCATTTGCAGGCCAGCTGCACCACGGCAAGACTGCGTTTATGGACATGCTGGTGCTCGAGACCCACGACATCAACGACCGGCTCGAGCAGCGGACGGGCAAGAAGCGCGACGAGCAGCTGCGGTACACGGACGTGCACGTGCTCGAGCGGGAGCGCGGCGTGTCGATCCGCAGCGCGCCCATGAGCCTCGTGCTGCCGTCGACCAAGGGCAAGTCGCACCTCATCAACCTCATCGACACACCTGGCCACGTGGACTTTGCCGACGAGGTGGCGTCGTCGCTGCGGCTCGTCGACGGCGTGTGCCTGGTGGTGGACGTTATCGAGGGTGTCCAGCTGCACACGGAGATGGTCGTCCGCCACGCCATGCTCGAAGGCCTCCCGCTGACGCTGGTCGTCAACAAGGTCGACCGGCTGATCCTCGAGCTCAAGCTGCCGCCCACCGACGCCTACTACAAGCTCAAGAGCACGATCGAGGCCGTCAACAAGGTCATCTATGACACCCTGCCGGGCGAGACCGACGGCAGCAAGCGCGTGAGCCCCGAAAAGGGCAACGTGCTCTTTGCCTGCACGGACATGGCCTGGTGCTTCACGCTGCCGTCGTTTGCCAAGATGTACGCCGACAGCTTCGGCGCCCTGGACATTGACGAGTTTGCGCGCCGGCTGTGGGGCGACATCTTCTTCAACCCCAAGAAGCGCTCGTTTACGCGGAAAGCTGTCGAGGACAATGCCAAGCGCTCGTTTGTGCACTTTGTTCTGGAGCCCATCTACAAGCTGTACACGCACACCATCAGCGAGAGCCCACAGGACCTCAAGGCGTTCCTGGCGCCGCTCGGCATCGCGCTGAAGCCGTCGCAGTACAAGGCCGACGCCAAGGTGCTGATGAAGCTCGTGTGCGCCCAGTTCTTTGGCCCGCCCACGGCCTTTGTGGACATGGTGGTGGCGCACCTGCCATCGCCCGTCGAGGCCGCAGCGCGCCATCTCGAGCGCTACTACACGGGGCCGCTCGACACCAAGGTGGCCGAGTCGATTCGCGACTGCGACCAGGACGGCCCGCTCGTGATGGAGGTCACCAAGCTGTTCAGCTCGGCCGACGCCAAGAGCTTCCACGCCCTGGGCCGCGTCTTTAGCGGCATTGCCCGGCCGGGCGCCGAGGTGCGCGTGCTGGGCGAGGGCTACTCGCTGGACGACGAGGAGGACATGGCTGCTGCCCAGATTTCCAACGTCTGGATCCCCGAGACGCGCTACAGCATCCCCGTCGACGGCGTGCCCGCAGGCAACTGGGTGCTGCTGGGCGGCGTGGACAACTCGATTGTCAAGTCTGCCACAATCGTGGCGCGGCAGTTTGAGGACGACGAGGACGCGTACATCTTCAAGCCGGTGACCCACTACACCGAGTCTGTGTTCAAGATTGCTGTCGAGCCTGTCAACCCCTCGGAACTGCCCAAGATGCTCGACGGCATCCGCAAGATCAACAAGAGCTACCCGCTGATCACGACAAAGGTTGAGGAGTCGGGCGAGCACATTCTCATTGGCACAGGCGAGATGTACATGGACTGTGTGATGCACGACCTGCGCCTGCAGTACGCGGACATGGAGATCAAGGTGTCGGACCCGCTGACGCGGTTCTGCGAGACGGTCGTCGACGAGTCTGCAACGCGGTGCTGGACGCTGACGCCCAACAAGAAGAACCGCCTGACCATGGTGGCCGAGCCCCTCGAGGACGGACTGGCCCGGGACATTGAGTCGGGCGCCGTGCGCATCAAGGATCCCGTGCGCAAGACAGCCAAGTTCCTCCAGGACAAGTACGACTGGGATCTCTTGGCCTCGCGCAATGTCTGGGCGTTCGGTCCAGAGGAGATGGGCGCCAACCTGCTCCAGAACGACACCCTTCCCGGAGAGGTGTGTTACCCCTTTTTTTTTTTCGAAACATCTCATTCTTGTCTGCTAACTTGCTTCAGGTCGACAACAGGATGCTAAACTCTGTCAAAGAGTCCATCCGGCAAGGCTTCAGCTGGGCCACGCGGGAGGGTCCCCTATGCGAAGAGCGTGAGTCTCTAGCCTTTCTTATTTTGCCCTCTTTGCTTCTTTGCTTTGTCTGCTCGAGAACGCCCGCTAACATGGCCAGCCATCCGAAACACAAAGTTTAAGCTCATGGACTTGTCGCTCGCAGAAGAAGCCATCTACCGCGGCGGCGGCCAGATCATCCCGACGGCCCGCCGCGCCTGCTACGGCTCATTTATGCTCTCGTCGCCGCGGCTCATGGAGCCAGTGTACATTGTCTCCATGACAGGGCCGGAGGCAGCCTCGGCCAAGCTGTACCAGATCCTGTCGCAGCGCCGCGGCCACGTGCTGACCGATGCTGGCATTCCCGGCACCAACATGTCGCGCACCGTCGGCCTGCTGCCCGTCATCGACTCGTTTGGCTTTGAGACGGACTTTCGCATCTCGTCGGGCAACACGGGGCTCGTCAGCCTGGTGTTTGACCGGTGGCAGGTCGTTCCAGGCGACCCGCTGGACCGCGACGTGATCCTGCGGCCCATGCAGATGGCCCCCGTCCAGGGCACGGCACGGGACTTTGTGCTCAAGACGCGGAGGCGCAAGGGCCTCAGCGAGGACGTGTCCATTGGCAAGTTCCTCGAGCCAGAGCTGTACAGCGATCTCGTAGCGAGCGGAACGCTCGAGGAGGGCTCATAGAGGCGTAGGCCACGAGCTCCTGCGTTTGCCTGCTTTGCTTCTATTTTCAACGTTTCTGGCTACAAAACGAAGCGAGGTGAGGGTCACATGCTTTGGTTTTTCGGTTTGTTTGATTTCTTTTTCGTTTTTCTTACTTGGTCATGTATCAGGGCGAATGAGCAGTGTACTTTTTCACACATATGGTTTGTTTGGGCATATGCCTTTTCTTGTTGGTGAGCACTATTACTTGAAGGGCATTTTTTGATAAACCGAGCGAATGATTTCTAGATCGTGGTACTATGGAATTGAATGTGCACCGATTACATGACCCATTCTAGAGTATTGGCATTGATGGTTACTGTTATTTAAGTCAACATTTTCCCGAGACATTCAGTCCATGCCCGCGTCGATGCCAAAGCTGTTTTGCCGCATGAGGAGCGTCGTGATCACCTTGTTTGTCGACGAGGAACCCATTGCGATTGGCCCAACGGCAGTTGGAGTCTATTCCGGGACACGCAACAGGTCGTCGAGTTTAAAACCACCCGGACACAGGAAAGGGGTCTTGTCGTTCCCGGTCAGTGTACTTTCTTTTGTTTATATAAAGTACACCGGAAGGCCAGGAAGCCCTGTTTATTTGTTGACTGTTGCGTGGACCAACTTACCGTCAAACAAGGTCTTTCTTTTCGTCACAGTGAGAACGCTCAAAGAAACAGCTACGGCATACGAGAAAAGAGTACTCGCAAGGACGGCAACTGGGGGAAGAAGGCAGCAGCCTCCGGCAAGTCTGGCACCGGCAAGCTTGGGACCTGGGCCGTCTAACATTGTCGAGATGCGCTGTGTCATATCTCGGGTGTCAGTTGCTGACTCGTATTAAGGATGGCCCTTCTTCTCGTCACACTCGCATTGTTTGTTCCTGGCCTCTTCTGTCTCTGCGACCTTGTTTCTTGGTTTTCCAGGCAAACAGATGCAACATTGATTTCCTGCCTTGGGCCGAACGCAACGATGCAGGGATGGCGGGCAGGCAACTAGCATGCACAGTATCCTCGGCATCATAATATGCTGCTGCGTCCTAGAACTTGAAGACGGCGAAGGAGCGGGAGGGTCAAAGATTGGTGTCTGTTTTCGTGCTCGGTGTACATATATCTCACATTGCATGCCATGTTTCTAGGTGGGCCCCGTTATATGAACCATAAGCCTTTTCTATTTTTGTATTGTTTGGCTTGCAGGCATGTTTAGAAAAATGACACAAGAGGAAAAAATAGCAGACTTGCTATTCCAGTAGACGTATGAACTGCTTCACTGCAGGACACGCCCGTACGGCTGTTCTTTTGCACACCCATGGGCCGTATGCGGGATTTGATGCTTCCCGTGGCTCATAGTACCGCCGGTACGACCTCGTCTCCATGGCCGGAGAAAGATGCCGTGTCTCCCACTCCAACGTCGTTGCCAAGACCAAACATCCCCGTCTGAGGATCTCCGTGCCGGGAATCGGAGGCCTTGTTGAAGACAAGCGAGGAGGATGGCACAGGCAGAGAGCGAGGGCTAGCCAGAACAAAACACAACATGCGCAACGACGCATCACAGAGGAGGCTGGAGAGCCCTCGACGTGTCACACGGTCGTGCGCGTTTTCAAGCAGAACAGCCGGCGTGTGCAGTCAGGGGCCAGAAGTTGCATTGCCCGGAGAAACCCCGAGTAGAAGCACAGCCTTGCCATGGGCAGCAACTTGCATCCAAATGCCAATTGAAGTGAAACAGCGTCTCGTAGTATTCATGACAAGATATCTTGTACATATAAAATGCCCCCCCGATCAGCAACCTGGCCAGTACATATATTCCTCGACTTTTAGTTTCCGGAAAGCCCTCTTCTGCCAGAGCGTTGCCTGGGATTTGCATATTGTCTGTGTCCTTGAAGAAATCAAAGCTCCGGGGAGGGGGCGTGCCAGTGCGTTTGGCGCGTGTTTCTTGACGGGCTTGGAGAAATTGAGCATGCCGGGATATCAGCCATGCAATGTTCTCTTTGAGCCTTGCTTCTTCCAGGCCTTTGCAAAAACACGGAGGCAATGCAGAGGGTAGCAAGGTGCTCGACCGCATGCACGCCTTTTGCCATGGCAGGACCAACCAATGCCGCAAGCATGGATGGCCGGGCATGGGAAAGGTTAAAAATATCTACCTGGGAAGCGCAGATCATGAGTTTCAACCATAAAAGATAGCCGTGCATGGTGCAAGAGGCTTTTCTAGCTTCTTTCCTTCTCAGGGCTGTCTCGTGTTCCCTTCGTTCGTCCCTTGCGCAGCTGTCCCAGAAATACCCTCTGCTGCAGAAACACAAGCGAAGCAGAGAGATAAAAATAGCAACAGCTGATCGTTTGCGGGAGGGGGGTGGCAGCAGTGCGGACGGGACGCGGACTATGCAAAACGAATCAAAACGGGGGGCAAGCGGCGATCATATGCCAGCCCTGGCAGCGTCACTGGCATGTTTCGAGCATCTTGTCCAAGACACCGCGCAGGGTATCGTTTTCGAGCGCCGCGGCCACGCGCTCCTTGTCGGACAGCTGCTTGGTGACCTGGTCGTCCTGGGCGTGCGCGCCCTCCTTGACCTGGATGTCGACGCGGTAGTTGGGCGGGAGCGTCTGCTCGAGGCGGACGCGGATGGCGAGGCCAATGACTGTCACCAGCGAGCAGTGATTGACTGTGGGGGTGACATACACCAGAACCTGGGTGAGAGCGTTGGGGTCGTTGGCCGCGGCCCGCGCCTCGGCAGACGTGGGCGCCGGCGTGATCTTGATGTCCGGCAGGTTGACGACAGACAGCTGGCCCAGCGTGTGCGGATGCTCAGGGTCTGAAATCGTGGAGATCAAGTCTGGGGCCGAGGGGGGGGTTCATGAAACGTTAGCGAAAAATCATTTTGTTTCAAGTGGCGTGCAACCGGGCGAGGGGGACCGTCCATCACATAAAAGAAACAAATGTGCGAGGACAGTCAGGAGAATATGGACACGGCACAATGCATAACCAACTCACCGTAGATCTCCTGCTCGTCAATAGGCTCCTCGGTAAAGACATCGCCATCATCGCCGCCAAAGGCTTCGGCGTCGTCGTAGCCGTCCGACGACACCGACGACAGCGGCGACGGCGGGGATACAGGCGGGACAGCCCAGGCAGAGGCAGAGGCGCCCACAGACTTGGTCTTGGGGGCAAGAATGTCGTCAAACTTGAACTCGGGCCCGCGCTTCGACGCCGTGTCTTTGCCCAGTCGCCGGCTGGGCAGCTGGGCCGTGTTGAGGATGACGGGGTTGGCGTTTTGCAGCTCGGCCATTGCAGAGGAGGTTCAAGGCTGGCCAGGGGGAGAAAAGCAAGGGCCGAAAAGTGCGGCCGCTGTGTCGTTTGCGATCTCAGGCTTGATGCCGTTCCGAGGCCGGAATCGTTTGTAACGGCGCGGATTTTACGTTTATCCGCACCGGCGGCTGGGTACATAGTACGACCGTGTGGGTCGTTGTAACTGACGGGTTGCGCCTTCTGCAATCGTTTTCTCTCGTTCCCCTCTGTCGCGCTTTCTACTTCTGGCAATTTCGTAATACTACCCAAATGACGTTTGAGAGAAAGCGCTGGAGCCCCGCTGGAGACTCTTGGTAATAAGCTTGGCAATCGAACCACGGCCACACGTAATAGTTACAGAGCACTATGTATTACTGGTGATACTGCCTTGCCTCTCCTGGCAATGGTGAAGGAACACGACGAGAGCTACCAGTAGCTTCATTAAATGACACTTGTTCGGGAAAACACGAGAACGAGATAGAACCTTAAATTGGGCACTGCTAAAAGTGGCCCAGCATGTCGAAAGTAGGACAAAGGCCACGCCAATATTCATGCGTGGCTGCCGTCAACACCACAGCCATGACCTTGGGTCCCCGGAGATCCATGTCTGCTAATTTTCTCTTATCTTCCCTGCAAGGGTATGCTGTGCTGGCTGGAGGTACTCGTATTGCTTCGTACGAATTTGGCACATGGGCAACAGCCCCTCGATCTGTGAAGTCCCGTTGGGACAACTCGTCGCCGCGTGGCCTGCAAGGGACACCCGTCTTTGCAAGGTTTTGTTTGGTAGCCAAAAGCATGGGAAGGGTGATATCAAGGTTGTTTTGATATATATTTCGTATCCTTGTAGCTTACGTTGGCGTACTTGTATTTTTTATTTTGTTGACCGATGACCGTGAGAATGATGTGTTGCGTCGTAAACGCACGGGTACTCCGACAGCCCTGCCAAGTTTGGCCACCTGCTCGTGTTCACCTACATACACAAGCTGTAAGATACATACATATACGACAAGACATTCTAGCACGTCTCCCTTTAATAAACCGTCTTTTTTGTAGCAAAACTAGGCATAGCAGCACAGGCGAGATATCAGAATGGCATGCAGAACGGACAGGCCGCCGTTGCTGCCTCGTTATGATTGCAAACGGGTTGTAAGGGTATATTTGCCGTTATATTGCCTCTCCCCTGCGTATTACGGGCTGACGGTCTTTGCAGCTTTGCCAAACGCCGCCAGGAAGCTACAGCGCCGTGTTTGCTGAGAAAACCCATCAAGAGGATCACATGTGAACCTGTTATCCGCCCAGTTGGAACTCCATGTCGTATTCTGCAATACGACGCATATTATTCTTCTTGCAGCACCGTTGTCCTTCTCTTATGAACGACGCGTCCTGATGTGCCCGCTCCTGCCCGCCCGTCGATGCCGGAACGCTCTTTCCCGCTGCTCAACAGAGTTGCGGCTCACATGGCTCCACAGGCCACCATCCCTACAACAGTTGCGCTCCTTCCCTATCCGGATAGTATGCTGTGCTGCACGTCGCTTTTTTCTGCAATGCTCTCGAGATTTGTTGAAAACGATGGACCAATCTGATCCTGCATACATACTTGTGAGGTGCTACTCGTACTTTTTGGCACGGTTGAATTGCGTCTTGCCATTCTGACTGCCGGCTTTCGTACGCGTACAAAGTACGAGTATGCGTATATTAACGGCGGCCATTATACGTAGCAGAGGCCAAACCTACTCTGTAATACTGCGTACGTCGTAAGACTCGCTCACATGTCAACAATTTGCAGAAAACTGCGCATGCACCGCTACGTCGTACTGTACTCGTAATTGCACAAACGGGACGTGATGGGATGGCAGTTGGCCAAGTGTCTCACTGTCTTGAGGTCGTATGCCCCAACATACTGGCGATGTGATAACCAGCACCATCGAGGTGAGAAACTCCTTTTTTTGGTTATCCTTGCCGCAGGCCTGGCAGATCTTGTTCTCGCGCCAATACTGCGCGGGGTGGTAGCCTGCATACGAATATGTAAGATACGGGTGCAGTACATACACGCAGGACAGGCAGACGACATGCTTCAAGCGTCGCAGTGCATGCAACGGGGATTTTCAGGCCAGGGATCCCTTTTCCGTTTCCCTCCCTTGGCCATGGAAACAGAATCGAAGCAGGCAGGCACAGGCAGAGCCCGCTAAAAAGACCGCCGTCGCCTTTCCCACCCGTCCGAGGTAAGGCCACCAATAAAAAGCATACGCCTGGCCTGGAGTGGGTTTTCTCGCTGTTAGAGGGGGTTTTGGTGCTCGATGTGCTTTGCGTGCGGTTCTGGAGATGTTCTCTTCCCTTGACCAGGCTCGCTGGAAATATAAGATACCAGTATATGTATACAGGCAAAGACGGCTCTGTCTTGGCCAGTTTCCAAATACGTCATGACCAGCCGTCCTTGCGTCCTGCAAAAGACAAAACTCGTCTTTGTAGCGCAGCAGCGGCAGCTGATGCGCATAAAAGGAGTGGCGGCATCTTCCGTGAGAGCTAAGGCTGTCATACGAAGTATTATGGAGCAAAGGAGGAACTATGTATCTCATATTGCTCTTCTCCTCTATTTTCTTTATTATTTATTTATTTATTTTCTTCTTTTTCTTCTTTTCTTCTTTTTTCTCTTTCTTTTTTTCAGTCATCGGTTGACAGCTTCTCTGTACAGAGAGCCACAGATAGTAAAACCGCAGACAAGCCGACACGGCAAACTACGTCGTATATTGTAAATACCTCGAAAGCTCGTCCGTCGGCCCGTCCGTCATACGAGAAGTCTTCTTTGGGCGTTTAGAAACGGCGGTACCTGACAGCATCCATGCCGCTTGTGAGAACAGGGGATCCTGGAGTTGTTCTAACAAGGACAAACATCTGTCCGTTCTTTAACGTGGGCGGTGATTTCTGTAGTTGCTTGCTCTTTCTCCTCAATGTTGAGAGCCTCTGCTGTCCGGTTTTAGGACAATAACAGGACGCCCGCCGCCCTGCAGCTCGATGCAGATGGCAGCACTTCTTGTGCATCTTCCTGCGGTAGCGCCTGTTTCGCAAGAAACCCAAAAACCCACTTGCCGGCCACATCGGCCGACTGGGCCAGGCGATGCCAGCGCCCATACCAGTGGGGGGGCACCAGCCGGGGTAAAAATGGCCTGGGAGGATTCGAGCAGATACGGGTGGTTGCAGGGGAAAATGATCTTCTTGCTAGCGAGACGGGATCTTTTGAGTTGGTTCGTCTATTTGTCTCTTATTTTCGTTGGGTTTTCTTTCCAGCTCGACTGGCCTCGATCAGGGAGTAGACTGAAAGACAGGATAACTGCCGATCGATACCTGCAAGCCATCGCGGCCAAGAGAAAAGAGCCCGCCGGCCAACCGGCTGTCAAGCAGCTGCAAGACGGTACTTTTGTAGGCTTTGCTTTCTTTTTTCCATTTCATTCAAACACGCTCTTTATCTCACCGCCAGAGACATCAAAGGACCATCAAACGCCAGCAGAAACGCAAGCCTGGAATGGCCTGAGCCTTTGGTATTCTCTCTGGGGTTACGTTGTTTCTTTGTGGCCCAACGACTGTCCTCTTCGTCGCCGTTCTTTGTTCTCGCGGCGTGTCTGGTGATTTCCAAGGGCCACTTTCGTCGACCTGCATCTCCATTCCCCTTCGACATGCTACCGAGTCGCATCGCAGCGCCACACCACACATTTTAGATCGCTCCTTTATGCGCTGGGACGGAGAAGGCTCCGCTGGAAGGCCCGCAGTCTTCCCTTTGGGCAAATTACCCACGTGTGGAGGACACAGACCAGGCCTCTTCTGGGCCTGCATGTGTGCGGTGCTTGGACGCTTCTTCTCTCACGGGAATCCCTAGCCCCATCCCCTCAGGCCGCTGCACCTGAGATGGATGTATCCTGCGACGTATCCTGCTCCGGTATCTGATCGTAATGCGTCGTAGTCAGCGGCATCTGTGGGCAACAGACCCCGGGCATCCTGCTTGTATTTTGTCTCTTTTGCTGGAAGTGTCTCGCCGTATTCCATCGTGGCGTCGTGGGTCGAGCCTTCCATACTCGTATGCCGTGCGCGCGACCGCTACCATAACCACACCACCCCTGTCTCTTGCCGTTGCTGCTGCCTTCCCCGCGTTTAACTGAGCTCTCCCTCCAGCCGCCGATTGCTCTTTCCTTTTTCCATGTGAACGTCTGCGAGGTAAACAAGCAGCTCGGCGGGAAGGAGCGGACGCCGCAGAACCCACCCCGTCCCCAATCGCTTTTTCCGCGTGCCTCCAAGCTTGCATCGTCTCACCACAATCTTCATCTCCACCTGCGTCCTCGCGCAGCCACGCTCCCAACGGTCTGCACGCGCCGTCGCCGTCTGCGTCCTCGCCCTGGTCGCCGTCTTCTCTCAAACGCACCTCGCACCTCCCATCCTCCACGGGAGAGCCTTGCAGCAAGCTCGTTCTCGCGTGTCCCGCGGCCTGTCCTCACCCCGGTATCGACCTGCAGCTCGCATACGACGTCTCCTAGCCGCGCACACACACACACCCCTGTCTGTATATGTAAGTCGTCCTTGTTGTCCACACGCACGCACGCACGCCGCCTGGCTCGCCGGCAGCTGCCAGGAAGAGGCATTGCATCGATCTGCAGCCCTGTATCAGCAAATGAAGCTCTTCCACACCCCCGGTCTTGCTCGTCGACGAGTCGGCCGCTGGCCTTTCCGCCAATCTGAGCTGCTGCTGCTCGCAAGTGGTGGAACGCTGCCCAGCTCTTGTGTCCAGTTCTTCCAGTCTTTCGTGGCCCCCTTTCCCCATTCCTCCTCGTTCTTCTCTCCCGCCATCTGACTCGTGCATCAGCTTCAGGTTTCTCTCATCGTCCGAGGCCAACGACAATGCACGCACACGGCTGAAAAATCGCACCCTCCCAACGGCGTTCCTCCCAAACACAAACACCCATTGGCCTCAGAACAGCAGCCCGCCTGCCAAGGACTGCCTGTGTGGTTGCACATCGGCTGCTTGGACGAGAGACCGCCTACGACGAGCCTTTACTCAGAACATTGACAAGACAGTTACGAGTACGTGATGCAGGGGCGCTGGCTTGCCTGCTTTTCAGTTCAAGATCCGCCTCTTGTCCCGCTGCCTTGTCGTTTCTTACTACTTTGGGCCACTTACTGGCTGCAAAAGTACCTTCTACTTGCACTTGGCAGCTTGACTCGGCGTTGCGCTTCTGTCGCAATTCGCTGGGACCAAACCCACTAATTAATACACCACCCTATCCCCCGGTCTCAAACTCCTCTTTGCAAAATACACGCCCCCCTTGTCGCTCTCCCCTCCTCCTGCCTACCCTTACCGTTATTGCTGCCACCTTCCCACCTTCGAATTCCTTCTCTCCGTGCCTTCCACGCGTTTGTCTGCTCGTCGTCGACTTTGCACGAAGCTCGATCCCGCGCCGGCTGCTCGAAGCCGCTTCTCACCGTTCTGGCCCGCCAATCTAACCACAGCTTTGCAGCGCGGCCAATTGCGACCCTTGTCAAGACACAACTAGCCAAGGGGCATCGACGAGAGCCAGGACGAAAGGAGCGGCCAGACCCAGAGGTACCCCCCGTCACCCTCCTCCCCTTTGCTCTCTCCTGCCCTTGCAGGTGCCGCTTAGGTTCCCCCTCCTGTACTCGTTACGCGCACTCTATTTCGCCGCGGCGGGACAAATACAAACGGGCCGTGACATTGCTCGAGGGACCTTCTCGACCTCCGTTTCTTCTTCCGTTTGTTGTTGCGTTTTACTTCTCAACCTTCTTTTCGTCTCTTTTCCGCCTTCCTTTCTCGGCCGCAGAACGCTTTTGTGGCTCAAGGCACGCGTCGCATACGCCTCCTCGAGCGCCAGAATCCTTTGCAGCAGCTTTGTCTTCGAGTGGATGTAGGGCGCAAACAAGAGCTCCGATTCTGCAGTCCCGCCGGCGCATCGCGTGACGCCTGGCGCTCGACCACCAAGCAGAGAAGGCTTCTCGTTCTTTGCGCGCCCAAGCCCATCGCCAACATGGCGAACAACGACCCGCCCGAACGGCGCATCTTGCCACAGAGCTCCCAAATGACCTCGTTTTCTTTTGCGCCCTCCTACCAGCAGCCGCAACAAGAAACGCAGCAAAGAAGTAGGTCCTGCCCCGGCGTTTTTTTCAGACTGAATGAAAACAATGTTGGCCTGGGAAGGTGGCAGGCAAGACGGCCATTGCGGCGCACGGCGCGGTGCACGGCGTGCCGCACGGCCAGGCGCACGGCCAGGCGCACACGCTGGGCTGGCAGAGGACATTTCTAACAGCAGTGGCAGATTATGTCTTTGTCGACGAACACAACCGCCACAAGCGGCTCAAAGGTGAGGCGAACTCGGGCTCGATATCGTCCGGTGCCGTCGGGAATATCAAGCAACTAACCACGCGGTCCATGATCGGGTAGTGATGAGAGCTTGTGAAGGCTGTCGACGAAGGAAAATAAAGTGTGACGCGGCGACGACAAACACATGGCCGTGCTCCGCGTGCGTGCGGCTGAAGCTGCAATGCGTGCGCCCAACCGGGTACGACGGGTCAACCGACGGCCAAGGCTACGAAGACCAGCCGCAGCCGCAGCCGCAGCCGCATTCGCAGACGCAAATCCAGATCCAGCAGCAGCAGCAGCAGCAGCAGCAGCCGCAGCCGCAGCCGCAGCCGTCACAACGGCAGCCAAACCTGCAAGCACAGGCGCAGCCGCAGCAACTCCTCCAACAACCACAGCAGCAGGCTCTCTACAACACGCAGGTTGATTTCAGCCACCACCAGCTTGACCCCGGAGGGGGGCTTCCCGACGATCGCAAACCGCCCCAACCCCAGGGAATTTACCCAGCGCAAGCAATCAACTATGCCTCTCCGAGGAGCGGAGGCACGCCGGGCATGGGCATGTACGGCCAGGTGCCGTTTCCAGGACATTCGCCATCCGCGGTCCAGTACACATCAGCAGCAGTGCCGGCCCCCATTGGTCTCGTGGACCCGGCATCGACATATACCGGCCAGGATGTATTCCCGACGCCCCCCTTGCAGCAGGGCTCGCATGCGCAATCCCCCTCAGATTCGGCCTACGTTACCAACGACGACCAGGCAAGCTATGCCAGCGGCGACCTGGCCGACCTGCTCGGCAACCTGCGGATGAACGAGGCCGGCTCGGCTCCTTACTTGAACAACCGCATGCTTGCGAACCGGCCTGGCAACGAGGAGTCGCCCGTTGTCGGCGACGACGACGACGACTACAAGAGCTCGCTGCCGCCGCTGGTCTCCCGACCAGGACTCAAAATTCGGATCCCTCCCGAGCTGATGCCCGATGACGAAACGATCCTTCACTATTTCGATCTCTACTTTATACACGTACACCCCTACGTCCCGGTCCTCGACAAAAACATCTTTTACCAGCAATGGCAGACAAACCGGGACGCAATTTCGCCGCTGCTCATCGAGGCGCTTTTAGCCATTGGCGGAAGGCTGGCAGACGACCCGGCGCAGGGACAACAGTGGCTTGCGCTTGCGACCAGGCATGCCGATTCGTTTATGGACGTGCCTCGTCTGAGCACCCTCCAGGCACTTTTGGTGATGCTCAAGGCGCGCGAAGCTGCTCCCAAGCGTGGCTACTACTACCGGTCCTGGATGGCCATTGTGCAATGTGTGCAGATGGGCAAGGATCTTGGGCTTGATGAGCACTATGCCGACCACATGGCCGGGCGGTCGTGTGGCTCAACGCCGGCCGAATGCTTGATGAAGACGCGCATCTGGCAGACAATTTTCGTGTGTGAGGTCATGATCGGCTCACCCCAGGGACGCACCGACCTCGCCGTGTCCGAAGACTCGGTGGACGTGCGCGAACCGCCACCCACGCCTGGCGTCAGTGAGTCGGATATGCAGGTGTCGCGGAATTTTGTCTACCTTGCACGCGTCGTCTGCAATGTCTCGAAAATGAACCGCATCTATGCGCGCATCAAGCGCAACAAGGATTGGGGGGCCGACCCCGAGTTTACACGGATGAACCCTCTTCTTCACGCCTGGCCCAACGAGCTCCCGTCGGACTTGGCCATCACATTCCCGTCCAATGGATCACCGCCGTGGATCGCTTCGTCCTTTGTGGGCAACATGCACTCGTACCACTACCTCAGCATCTTGCTCCTGCACCGACCGCAACTCCAGGTTCTCAATCCGTCGTCGCCTGACGGCCGGTGGAAGCAGCACATGATGATCTGCTATTCCTCTGCAAAGCTGCTCTGCCGATTAGAGGAGGCAATCCTGCAGTCGTTTGGCCTAAACGGACTCCAAAACATGCAGCGTGGTATCAACTTCACAATCTATTCGATTCTGACCTGCATCCTCGTGCATTTGGTACGATCTCTCTCTTCTTATACAATTTTTGTTCCAGAGCCTTGAATTACCCAATCTAGATTTTTTTTCCGCCTATAGATGGGCAAAACAGCTAACTCTCTAGATCGCAATCACATCGCCGGACCCTGACTTCAACTCGGATGCCCGCGAATACTTTACAAGACATATGCGCGTGCTGGAGCAGTGCATGAGCTCCTGGCCCATGGCGGACATGCAGCGGCAGATTGACGCTATGCGCGAGGCCTTCTCAGCCGATATTCGCAAGCCGTTTGTCTTGAAGCCAACGTTCCCGTACGGCAGCCCATCACCGTCCTCGAGCCAGCCCAGCCCGCCGCAGCAACCAGGTGCCAGCGTTGTGACAACCCCGACAGCGACGGGTTTTCGACCCGACCAAATTCGGCCCCCCCCGTCTGTTGACGAAATTATCCAGCAGCACCAACAGCACCAAAAGCAACAGCACGAACTGGCAACGGCTCTCTCCCAGGCAAGCGCCCCGGTTGGGTTTGTCGGGCATCCCATCTCACCACCAGTTTCGGTCGGGGCTTCCGAGTTAAAGACCATTGACTCTCCTCTCAACGGGGCTACGCTTGGAATGCTATCCGCAGCCACGGACGCACAGACGTCACAAGGCCTGCCAAACAATCTAGCCCTGGCATCGGCGCCCGGCTGGAATCCCGCGAGGATTTTTGAGTACGCTTTACCCTACCTTTTTTGCCTTTTTTTTTTTTTTTTCTTTTTTGCCTTTTTTTACTTGTCAGTATTCTGTCCGTTGCTGACGAAAAACCTTCAACAGTCAGTGGAACACGACTTTTGGTACGCCCCAAGCTACTCAGCCCAGTTCAACTACGTCGCAGACCAGTGCTCTAAGTGCCCCTTCGTCTTCAGGTTCCGTCGAAGTCCCTACACTCCAGGACATTCAAGCCGCACAAGCTGGGCTCGCCATCAACCCCGCAACCGTCTCCGCCGCTTACCCGACGGGGCCGATTGCGGCCCAGCATACGTTTGTCACGCCGGCAATGTGGCAGGAATCTGTTGCCAGCGTCTACGAAGGCGGCTTCAAGCGCAGCTGGGACTACGATACCTAAGCAAAGTATTCGGACATCAATATGGTCTACGGCACGGCAATTCCGCCTTGTCAACTCTCCTTTGGCTGCCACTCCTGGACCAGAAACGTGAACGTGCACCAACCACACATGCTCATTTTATCTTTTCAACAGCATTTTTCTTTGTTTCCGACTTTACTTTATCGAGAGTGATTTTATATCTGGTACGCAGAACATGCATTTCATGCCACCCCGAACATTAACGACAGAACGATTCCTTGTGCCTTGACAATTTTTACGTTTGTGCCCATCCGCACTAACTCCCCTGCTGGTTTTTATCCCTTTTCAACCTTTACGCATCATTCTTTCTTTTCGAAGTCTACTAGTTTTATTTGCCATCTACGTTTTTTGGGACCATTTGAAACGGAAAAACGGACGTGTACGCAAAATGGTTGTTTTCAGGCTGGTCTGCGAATGCAGCGGGTATATTTTCGCAGCAACCTTTTTCTTATTCAAGTTTTTTTGGTCAAGTTCTTTGGGTTGGGGTTACGTTTGGGGATTCTCACACCGGGTGCATATACATGTGTAGTAGTATTTGGGCCCAATCTCGTCTTGCATCTTCTTTTCACTTCTTGGATACCTTGTCTTTGTGCCAAACTTATTTCTCTTATGTCAATCAAAAAAAGCAATGCTCCCCGATCAACGAGATTTTAACATCTGGCAGTCTCCTAGTGACAAACATGTATTTTTCAGCCGCGATTCCCGGTGGCTCAAGAAGAATTGCCGTCTGCCTGCTTGGCACGCCGCTCAATGGTGGCAAGGAGGTCGTCCCAGGCCCAGCTATACTGCACGCCACGGCTGTTGTTCCCGGCCGGCGCACCAAACCGAGTCGTTGGTGGCAGGTGAACAAACGGGAACTTGGACGAGAAGGCGACTCTCGTTAAGGGCCGTTGGTGAGTTACCGCGGCGGCGGCAGGCCGCGTATCGACGAAATTGACAATGCGCAGCTGCTCGTGGGCTGGCACAAGGTCGCTGACAGACACAGTCGTCAGGCGTGGACGGCCCACCAGGTTCATGGTTGTCACGTCCAGCTGGGTGTTGGCCGGCACGTTGCGCACAAAGCGGCGAAGCAGCTCCCGGTCCGGGTGGCGGGCATAGGCCGGGAGACGCAGGTGGACAAAGACGACAAAGGGCGAGGAGGTGTATGCAACGACGGCAAACGGTATGATGCCGCACATTGTGACTTGCATGTCAGCGGGTGCGTTGGTTGAAAGAGAGGAGGAGAGGAAAGAGGAGGAGAGGAAGCCGGCGAACACACCTCCCAGGATCTGCCACAGAGGCTTGTCGGCGGCAATGTACGCGGGGGCCACCAAAAAGGTGAAAAAGGCCAGTCCAAACAGCGTGGTCACCTTGAGACACGCCAAAAAGGTAGTCCGTCCCGTGCCGGCATGGTAGACGAGAAGACGCTCCGGGACTGGGCAGTGCTTTCAGTCAGCAAGTGGTAAAATGAGGGACATGAAACGGAGGAGGTGTACTACATTTCTTTGGTGTTACGGTGGGCTTCGTGGTAGAGGCAAAGCGAGACGGTGCACTGCTGAGACTGTGTAATTTTTGAGTGAGAGGGCGTCTTGGAAGGTGAGGGAATGGGGGGGAGGAAGCGCGAGAAAGAGAGTGCGAGGATGACGAGAAGAACAATCGGGCGCAAAAGAAGGAAGAGGTGCGGCAGGGGAGCGAAGCTCTCCAAAGGCCTTGCAGAGAGGCTGCCCGCGTAGGGCCTGGCCTTGCGAGGAACATTTTCCACGTGTGGGCAGCGTGAGGCTAGAGAGCGGCTCTATAAACTGGCTATGCTGTGTGTGGTTGCGCGGTTCGAGTTGAGATGAGAACGGCGCAGTTACTGGTAGTGAGGTTTTTCCCTGGGCGGCCCGTGATTACATAATCAGTCAAGCCGCGAACCTGCAGATTGCTTCTGATTCTCTCTTTTTTTACAGCCGGTTTGGTGGGCTCACTGGGAAATACGAGAATACAGTTTTGAGAGAAGCCAAAGCCCTCTGGAGCATTTTCTCTGAAACAGTAGGCTCTTTGTAGAACGGTTTTCCATGCTGCGTGTTGTGTTGAGGTTGGTTGTGACAACTGTGATTGGTCGGCCTCTCCTCTGGGGCCAGTGGGATTTTGACTGGGTCTTCAGGCCAGGTTCCAGGCCTAGCCCTGCCTTCTCAATGGGCTCCTTTTTGGCATCTCCCCGTCAACACCAGCAACACACGTCACCTCATTACCATCACCCTCACCGGCGCCATGGTGAAACCTCTCACATTCAAAGGCGACAAGAAGGTTAAAAAACGCAAGCGGCACCACCGCGAGTCGTCAGAAGAGGCCCGCAAGCGCAAAGCACTGCAGGTGGCTGGCGACGAGACCGTGGCCGATGACGACACATGGGTGTCGGCGGAGAGCGTGGGCGACGTCGCAGGGCCGGTGCTCCTCGTTCTTCCGGGCGTTGGCGGAACCAGGCCCTCGGCGCTCGCGTCCGATGCCAACGGAAAGGTGTTTGCCATGCCCATCGAGAACATTGTCGACGACAACCCGGCGAGCGCCGAGCCGCACGACGTGCGCCAGGTGTGGGTGGCGAGCCGCGTGGTGGGCACGGAGCACGTTTTGTTCAAGGGCCATCACGGTAAATACCTCGGCTGCGACAAGTACGGCCTGTTTTCGGCAACGTCGATTGCCGTGTCGCCGCTCGAGTCGTTTGTGCTCGTGGACGCCGCGGCCGCCGCGGCCGCCTTGAAAGACGGGCAGCACGGACGGGCCGACGCCGAAATCTTCCAGATCAAAACGCTCCGGGACACATACCTGGCGGCGCAGCCACCGCGAGCAGCCGGCGGAGCAGCGCTGAAGGAGGACGCCGTCCCCGATGTGCGTGGCGACGCCGCCGAGCCGAGCGACAGCACAGCCATCCGGATCCGCATGCAGGCGCGCTTCAAGCCGCGCATCAAGGCATCCAAAGAGGAGAAGGCGCGCGAGAAGATCAGCCGCCGCGAGCTCGAAGAAGCAGCCGGCCGGCGGCTGGAGGACGACGAGATCAAGATGCTGAAGCGGGCGCGGCGCCAAGGCGACTACCACGAGCGGCTCCTGGACCTCAAGGTGAAGGGCAAGTCGGACACGTATGCATGAGAGGAAGGTGATGGCGCACGTTGGGGCAAAATGTTTTTTTTTTTCTTTTTTTCTTCTGGCCAGGGGCTTTGCTTGGTCTTATTCACGGGCTGGGATATATGCGCAGGGAATAGCAGATATGCGTTTGACAATATGAAACAAAACGATACCCGACGTCCACCGCTCCTCCCCGTCTACGCTGGCGGCCGCCAGGCACGCACCTTGCCGTCCTCGCCACACGTATAGACGACCTGCTGCTCGTCAAAGACACAGAACCCGCGCACGATCTCGCTGCCGTGGGCGCCGGGCAGCCCGACGACCGAGTCGAGCGCAAAGGCCCAGTCCTCGCCTTTGGACAGGTGCACCAGCTGGAACATTTGGGCGCTGTACCGTCAGTGGATGGAAAGCAGAGAATAGGAGAGGGAGAGATGAAGAAAAGACGAAAGACGAAAAGACGAAAGCGAAAAGAAAACAGGCAACGCACTCTTGTGATCCTGCACCGAGGACGGCGCCGGCCTGGCCGCCTGTCTTGGGCAGCACATTGGCAACGTACTGGCAGCCAACGGCCTGCCGGACGTCGCCAAAGTCCCGCGTCGCAGAGCCGGCCTCGCGAGCCTCGGCCAGATCGTACAGCGCCAGCTTCTCGTCGTGGGAGAGGGCGTACACCTCTGTCTCGTTCAAGAAGCCAGCATGGTGGATGGACGCGCCGTGGTTGAATGCCTGGATCACGACCTCGTCCTCGTCGGCAATGCGCGTGTCGCACACATTCACAAGGCCGTCCGTCGAGCCCGACAGCAGAATGTGCGGGCTGGCCGGATGGAAGTTGAGCTCCGTCACGTCGTCGCTGTGCACATCATTGTACCGCACCCTTGGCGTTGGGCCAGCACGAACGTCCCTGGCGTGTTAGGAGGCAACGCAAGAGGACTCGGAGAACAGCACACACGGTCCTCACCAGATCACGATCGAGGCCTGGTAGTCGGCAAGCTCTGTTCCCGCTGCCACAGACTGCGTGCCGAGGTCGCACGCCAGCGACATGACGTTTGCGCCGCAGGAACCTGCGCAGTCAGCACGAGGTGGACAGGAGCAAAGTATGAGCGCATGTACGGGACGTTGGCGTACCGACTTTGGCACTTGCCTGTGGCCCGGCCGCGGCGTCTCGAAGATCCCACAGCGCCACGGTCCCGTTCTCGCCAGCCGTCGCCAGCACACTCCCTGCCGCGTCAAACGCCCGTGCTGTGGTGAGGTTGCCGTGAGAGGTCATGTGTGTGCGCTTGGGGCCGGCCCCGATCCGCGACGGGTCAAAGAGCGAGAGCTTGCCATCTGTCGAAATGGAGGCCAAGCCCGAGGCCAACAGGACGAGGTCGAGCACATACGGAGGCGTGGCCCCGGGAAATTGATACTCATCGACGCCAGAGAGATGGTACATTGTGGCGTTGCGAGAAGAAGGTTCTTTAAAAATTCTAAAAGGTTGAACAGGTCCTTTCTCGGAATAAAACAAGCCCCAAGAGCCAAGATTCCCTTTGACGGTAACAGAGCATAAAAATAGTAAGAAAGCCGCCAAACATAAACATCGACATCGATCCCGTTCTCGATCCATGAAAATGCTTCATCCCAACTTTGAACTGACTAAGCGGATCCGTCACTGCAGAAAAGCGGGCCCGCTTTTTTGCCGCCTGCCACTGGCTGCAGAAGATTACCGCAGTGGGAGCTCAATAGCGCCGCTTCCATCTTGCCAGCTTGCACCTCTTGTTTGGCAGTTGCGTGCGTTGCGCTCCTGCCTCGCGGCCCCGTATTGCTAGACTCGCACGCTCGTTCTTTCCTCCGCCCGCAACCGCTACGCATCGCCACGATATCACGGCTTCATGACCTTTCCCGAGCGACATTCTTGCGGCCTCGTCTTTCTGACCAACAGCAGCGCCGAGGCACATCCGCTGGTCCTGCATTCCGCGGCGTTCTCGCCATCCGTCGCATCGCAAAAGACTGGCGTGGCGTTCCGGCCGCGCAGCTCCCGTGTTTCTCGCCGCATGCAGCAATGAATTGACAATCTTGTCCATCTTGTTGTTTTCTTTTTCTTTTTGTCGCTCTGCTAGCGATGGTCTGAGCATTTGTGCTCTGGTATCCCTCGTTTTACCCAGTTTACAACGCTCCTCGCATCGCACGATGCGGCAATCTCTCCTCTGGACGCTCCGTACGTATGCCCGGCGGCCTCGCTGCGCCCACCGTCTCTCCTGCTGACAAAGCCGGCTTCTCAGTGCTTTTGCAGGGCGCTGCCGTCACCTGTGCCGACCCACGAGATGCCGCATCGACTGGCCAGGGCAGCCCTGGCGCCTCTGCGCCCGACGGTGTCATCTACTCGAGCCAGAATGCCCGGGAACGTCTTCCCGGGAGCGACCTCGTCGACGCCGCGCTCGCCAAGCTGTCCGCGATCCCGAGCCAGCCTTACCACAAGCAACGACGGCCGGCCGGCGTGTTCTCGACCGTCCTGCGCTTTGTCCTCAAGGCTGCGCCGAGCTTCTCCATGCGCGGGCCGCCGCCGCCGCCGCAGCAGTCACAGCAGGCGCCCCACCAGCAGCCCGGGCCGAGTGGCGGCAAGCCCATGCCCGCGCCGCTGAGCGAGGCCGTGGCTCTCCTCCAAGAGGCGTCGGAACGCTACAGCCACCCAGACGCCATGTATCTCCTCGCCGAGATGAACTTTTTCGGCAACTACACACACCCGCGCAACTTTTCCGTGGCGTTTGACCACTACCTCGCGCTGGCGGACGTGCACGGCAACAGCTCCGCCATGTACATGGTTGGCCTCTTGTACTCGACCGGCATCGGCGGCGCCGTCGAGCCGGACCAGGCTCGCGCTCTGCTGTACTATACCTTTGCGGCCCTGCGCGGCCATACACGCGCCGAGATGACCGTGGCCTCGCGCCACCACGCCGGTATCGGCACGCCGCGCAGCTGTGACGTGGCTGTCAAGTACTACAAGCGCGTCGCCGACAAGGCCATTGCCTGGTACCGCTCAGGCCCGCCCGGCGGCATGGGCTGGGTCCAGCAGCCGTACCGCATTGCGGACGAGGTGGGCGGCGTCTACGGCGAGGGCGCGAGCGCCGTCAGCTCGGGCATCAACGCGATGCGCGCGCAGCCACACTCGGACGCCTATGCATCCATCGAGGACATTATCGAGTACCTCGATCTCATGGCGCAAAAGGGCGACTTCAAGGCTGCGCTCAACGTCGGGCGCATCTACTACGAGGGCCAGCGGGGCCTCGAGCGGGACATGACCATGGCGCGCAAGTACTTTCTGATGGTCGCGAGCAAGTTTTGGAAAAAGGATGGCCGCACCGTCGACAGCCCCAAGGTGGGCTTGGACAAGACGGCCGGCAAGGCGGCCGGCTACCTCGGCCGCATCCACATGCGCGGCGACGGACTCGACGAGCCCAACTACGACCGCGCCAAGTCGTGGTTCGATCTCGGCATCAGCCAGGGCGACGCCCAGTCGCAGTACTACATGGGCCTGATGCTCAGCCGCGGCTACGGCGTCAAAAAGGACATGAACCTGGCCACCGAGCTCTTCCGCGCCGCCGCAGAGCAGGACTATGCGCCGGCGCAGGTCGAGATGGGCGTGCTGCACCTGGACCAGGGCCAACCCGACGACCTGCGTGTCGCCAACGACTACTTTGAGCTGGCCGCGCGCTACGCCAACATCGAGGCGTACTACTACCTGGCCGAGATGATCCACCACGGCGTCGGCCGGGACAAGGCGTGCGCCCCCGCGCTGGCCTACTACAAGAGCGTCGCCGAGAAGGCGGACCCGCTGGTGTCGTCGTGGACCGAGGCCAACCAGGCCTACGAGTCGGGCGACTACGAGCTGGCGCTGCTCGAGTATCTGGTCGCCGCCGAGCAGGGCTACGAAAAGGCCCAGAACAACATTGGCTACCTCCTGGACCCGCAGCAGTCGAGCATACAGCTGCCGTCGTGGCTGGCGCGCCTGTCGGCGGCCGGCCGGCCGAAGCAGGGCCTGCTCGACAACCCGAGGCTCGGCCTGATTCACTACACGCGCTCGTCGCGCCAGAACAACGTGGACGCGCTCGTCAAGATGGGCGACTACTACCTGTACGGCATTGGCACCGACAAGGACATTGACAAGGCCGTGCAGTGCTACACGGGCGCCTCCGAGTACCACCAGAGCGCGCAGGCGCTCTACAACCTTGGCTGGATGCACGAGAACGGCGTCGGCCTCGACCAGGACTTCCACCTGGCCAAGCGCTACTACGACATTGCGCTCGCGACCAACGAGGAGGCGTACCTGCCCGTCACGCTGAGCCTCCTCAAGCTGCGCGTCCGCAGCGCGTGGAACACGCTGACGCACGGCAAGATCAACTCGATCCAAGACGAGCCCAAGGCCGCGCGGTCCTGGTCGTTTAGCCAGTGGGTCGACACGTTTGTCCACAGCGGCCGGTACTATGCCGACGGCGACGACGAGCTCTACGATGATTTGTACGACGACTTTCTGGACGACGGCGGCGACGACGGCAGCTTCGACGACCTGGACGAGCTGTCCTTTCTCGAGCCCTTTGTCATTGTCGGCCTCGTCATCGCCATCATGTTCCTGCTCTATTACCGCCAGCAGCGCCAGCAGGCCGCCGACCGGGCCCGTGAGCGCGAGGCCGAGGAAGAGCGGATCCGGCAGCAGCAGCGCCAACAGCAGCACCAGCCGCCGCCGCCTCCTCCACCACCACACCCGGCCCAGCAGCCTCCGCCGCCAGGAGCGCCTGGTGTCCAGCCGAGACTGGGCTTTGACTGGCTGGCCGGCCAGGGCCATTAGGGGGGAAGGCGAGACTGGAGAGGTCTGGAGAACAGACAGGATGGATGAGAAAAGACGCTGCTGGAAGACGCCGCGGCAGGGTTTTCTATGTGTACAGAGTCCACAGGTTCCTTTCAGCGAGTTTTGTATTGCTATTGTTTAATTATTATTATTTTTTCAGACTTGTGCGTGGCTCTATTACGGCCCCGTGCGCTATTACGAGTGACGCGCGTTTAGAAAACGATTTGTCAGTTTATGCGCATGTATGTACGACGAACTGACAGCTCAGTCTATTGTTGTTCCTTCCCGAAGCGCCGGCTACGGCTCTGGCTCTCGTCGGGCGGCGTGCAAGATTCAGCACTTGCATCATTACCGAGCATGCCGTACGTCGTTGTCTCCTGCCGCGCAATGGCGGCCCAGACAACTGGGCGCGAGCCCGGCACAAGGCAGGAATACGAGTACGAGTATGTATGCATGTAGAGGAAGTTGCAGACCGGGCAGTTGCCGAATCTGGCAATGTCGCGCCTCAAGTACGAGTACTCGTATTCCACGAGCGTCACGTCAGCCATGTCAGGCTGCACGAGCTGTGCTCATGCAATGCTTCCCGAGGTTCATAGGGCTGAGGCCAGCAAGGGCCTGGACTTTGTAAATACGAGTACTCGTACGGGAGGCGATCGCGCCGAGGTGCTGTACGACACGATGCAGATTCTGTTGGGAAGCAAGAACGTCGCAAGCCCGCCTTTGCTCCGCGCCCGCCTGCCCGCAGTCGTCTCCTGGTCCCTGGTGATTTGTCTCCTGTTTTCTTCGTCGTCTGGGTTCCGTTCTGTTCCCTGGCCTTTGCCAAGGCAGCGAAGCAGCCTCTGCAGAAGGCGCTAGCGGGCCCAGCGCGCTCCGTCCCTGCAGGGCCGTTCGCCGTGCCTGACCACCCCATTCTGTCTCGTTCTTTCCCTCCCTGTTAAGCAAGCAGCGACTGCCCGTTTTGGCCTCGTCCGATAGGCTCTATTGTTTCGAGAACCACCCAACATCGGCATCGCCGCTGCAGCAGAATTTTTTTTTGCTTGCACGACGACTCGCTAACGGAAGAATAGAAGGACGACATGGAAAAAGGGACAAGACAAAAACGCAGCACGACCGCAGTTGACGTCCGCCTTTGCGCATCTTGTGCTTCTGCCTTCCTCTTTCCTTCTGCCTCATCGCTCCTTCCTAGGCCAGAACGCGCCTGCCTTTAAACTACGAGTATCCACAAAGATACGTCGCACAATCAAGACACCGACCCGTCCAGTGAGCCTCACCACGCTGCGAACACACTATCGCAGACGGGCAGATCCTTCTGCCAGGCTTTGGCTACGAGGGCTGCACAGGGGCTCGCCTCTCATGGTGCCGCCCGCCTAAAAACGCCCAAAAGCCACCCCGCCTTCCGCATCAGAACGCAGCCCCCCCCCCTCCTTCCCGCGACAAGCGACCGATCGACAAGACTGCCCGTTCGCACCTGCTGCTCCCGCATCCCGCGCAAGAACGCCTCGAAGCAACGAGCAAACACTACCCAGTGCGCCTTCCTGGACAGAACTACACGATAAAGTGGCATGCCCCATCGGGTTCTCTTGCCTTACTTCCGCCGCTGCCTGGTGTCTTTTCCTCTTCTCAACCTGTCCCCTGATCCATCATTTCTGCTTGACGGAAAGCTACAAGTATTGCGTTTGCCTCGCCCCCCACCCCTGCTCGACCTTAGAGGCTCCTTGCCTTGCGTCCCAGCTTCCACGGGAGCTCGAATCGCCGCTGCCTTGCTGCTGCCCGTCTCTTTTCTACTTTGCCGTGCAGAAATGCTTTCTCTTTTTGCACCAGCCCTTTCCAACCTTTTCCTTTCCATGTTCTTTTCCTCCCTCTGCTCCCCTGCTTCCCGTCTTTTCTCCCCTCTGGTTGTAGCCTAGCTCTTTGCGTTCTCGCTACGTTCGGTGCTGCTCCGGCCGCCGACCATTGGCCGCGCGGGCCTCGCTTTATCCTCGCCCGAACTTCCAACGAATCTCATCGACTTCGCATAGACTGCTGTTCTCCCGGGACCTCGAGGCTCCCGCCCAGATCTTTCCTCCTACGCCCTCCTTGACCGCCACCATGAAGACATCTTTCCCTAAGAAGTTCAAGAGTCTTCGCGAGAAGAATGGGCCACATCGACGCAGCAAGTCGTCCGAGCCCGGCGGCCACAAGGTAAGACCCCCCCTCCCCCCTCTCCCGCGGGAGTCTGACAGCTGCAGAACGACGACAACGGAATGCTGACCCTCGTCTCACTAGAACCGCCCATTGTCCGCCGATGTGTTCTTCTCCTACTTCAAGAGCGATGCTGCAAAGCAGGCTGCAAAAGAAGAGCAAGAAAAGGAAATAATCAACGCAAATGCACGTCTGAGCTGCCCCGCCTATGCTAGATGTATGTACATCACTAACACATACACATCCCTGCAGGTCGAGCTCATCGCCAGCCGCTGCGACGAGCTGCACTTCCACAACATCTCCAAAGAGCACATCCGCTTTGCCCTGCTCTCGAAATACTCGGACGGCGACGTCGACAAGGCCATCGACCTCATCCAGCTCCAGCAGCAGGCCTTTTCCGGCGTCCTGCTCCCCTACAACCCCAACGTCGAAATGGTCGGCGCCGAGAACCGCGAATTTGTCACCTGCTATCTCGACGCCCTGCTGTTTGCCATGTACGCCAAGCTCGAGGCGTTTGACTGCATGCTCAAAAACGAGCAGCTCGACGAGAACCAACGTAACCTGGCGGCTCTCGTGCGCCTCTGGGTCAACATGCTGCGCAGCGGGAAGCTCATCCGGACCGATATGACGGAAACGATACAGAACGCGCTGGCAAGCTGCGGGTGGCAGGACGCCCGCTTGCTCCAGCAGCAGGACACCTCCGAGGCGTTTGCCTTTATCACAGAGACCCTGCAGCTGCCTCTCTTGACCCTCCAGGTCGATCTCTTCCACCAGGGCGAGCGCGACGCCGACGACCACAAGGTCGTCTACGAGCGCCTCCTCAACTTGGCCGTGCCGTCCGATCCCGAAGGCAAGGGCGTCAAGCTGGAGGACTGCCTCGAAGACTATTTCAACACGCGTGTCGACGTGCTTCGCGACAGCCTGCAGGAGTCCAAGCCTTCCGCCGAAAAGGCTGCACGGTCCGCGCAAGATACCATCCGTGTCGTCGATCCCGAGACCCCGGCAGTCGCCGCGGAGGCTGTGTCTGAAGAGATTCCGGCAGTCACCGCGGAAGCCGTGCCTGAGGACAGGCAGGACCCTTCCCCCATCAGTGAGCCAGACGCCACAACCACGCAAGAAGCGCCTGCCGTCGAAACCGCAGCGCCGGCCACGGCGCCGTCCGACGAGATGGCCGCCACAGCCACTGCTGGCAAGCCGCAAATCGCAACGTCTCCCGTCACGGCTGCTGCTACAGACCTTACCACGTGCGGACTGGAGCCTGCAGATGTGACTGCATCGCCCACATCAATGTCTCCGTCTGCAGACCAAGCGAGCGAAGCATTTGACCGAGACCCGGCGCCCATGGTTCGGCGCTGGACCATGCTCGAGCCAGACGCTGTGAGCCCCGAGAGCCCCGCTGAATCGTCGACTGCTGCAACAACGACGCCACGCCAGCGCTCAGCCAGCATCATCCAACGCATCGTTATCGAGAACGGCAAGCCCTCGGAGCCTCAGGAAGCTTCAACCTTGCTGCAGCAGTTCAAGCGGCAGGGGTCCACGATCATGAAGGCCGTCACCATCCCTGCCTGGCAATTTTTCCGTCTCATTCGTATGTTTTCTTCTTTCTGTTCACTGCGGATTTCAGGGGGCAATTGCATACTAACACGGCCAGCCTGGCACTCGACCTCGAACAGTGAGCCACAGAGCGATATCGAGGTGGCGAGGCAATTCAACAAGCGGCCCGTTGTCGGCATCTGCTTGAAGCGGTACATGATGAATGAGCATGGCCAGTTTGAGAGACAAAACACGTACATTGATATTCCCGACAGCCTCCGGCTCCCCTACTTTATGATGAGCGAGAGCAACGAATCCCGGCAAGGGGAAGGGGGCGAGCTGAGCTCTGGCTACAAGCTTGTCCTGCAGTCCGTCGTCTGCCACCGAGGCATGTCTCTGCACAGCGGCCACTACATATCCTTTGCGCGCGTCAACCCCAAGCTCCTCACAGACAACCGCCGCCACGACTTTGACCCGCCGCCAGACTACGAAGAGCAGCAGTGGGTCAAGTTTGACGATCTCGACCCGGCCAGCCGCGTGACGCCCGTCGACGATATCAAGGCGGCCCTCAAACAGGAAATGCCCTACCTTTTGTTCTACCAGATCGTGCCCATGATGGATACAGGCTCTTCGGAAACCACGCTGAACGAGACGAATGGGCCACCGTCGTACACCGACCTCAATACTTTGAACACGGCTGGCACACCGCTGCCAACGGACCGTCTCGAAGTCGGGGTATCGGGCAACAGCAGCACCAGCTACTTTGACTCGTCCACCCTGGGCGGCTCGACGACGACCGGCCCCAGCATTCGCTTTTCCTCTGAAATGGACCGTCCGCCCCGTTTCAGTCTCGACGACGAATCCACCGGCTCATCTACGCTGATCGCCAACACCCACCGCAAGGCTGCCGAAAGCGTCTCTCGCCGTGGCAGCCTCGCCTTTACTGCATCCATTGGCGGCACACCCGTCATCACGCCCGAGGGCGGTCGCTCGCCCGTTATAACGCCGTCCGACGAACCATCCAATACTGCGCAGAGATTGTCCCGTGCTGCAGCCCGCCTGACTGGCAAGTCACGCAGCCGCCCGCCCAGCCAGGCCGGCGAGGGACGCATGAGTCTCACCATGTCGCGCCTGGGAGGTCTTGTCCGGACCAGCAAGGAGCCCCTTCGTCTTTCCGAAGACAGCATCGATGCCTCGACTGCCACGGTTCCCCTCACTCCCACAAATGGCCCGACAGCAGCTATCACGACTGTGCACACGGCGCCGGCTGGGGCCGCCTCCTCCTCTTCGATCACTATCGGCCAGCCGCTCGAAACCGTGCCGTCCATTGACAGCGGCCTCACCAACACCACGCAACCGCCGACCACGATCCCGGCGCCCAACCAAAAACCCGAAAGCCCCGACGAAGGGCGTCACCACCACCACCATCACCATTACCACTCGCATTTCCGCCGCAAGGAAAAGGAAGGCGATTCCGCCGACACCAACCCCGACGACCCCAACTACGTGGCCACGGGCGTCTCCGGCAACGACGGCGGCAAGGGCAAGGGCAAAGACAAGGAGAAGAACAAGAACAAGGCCGGTGTTCCCGAACGCGAGTGCTCCATCATGTAGGCCGACCGGCGGCGCCGCGACTGCTTCCTTTATTCTCAATCCAGCGTTTCCCGCCCTCTAGAACCACTTTCCCCTCGTCCATTTTTGGCATTTATTTCTGTATTGCTTCTTTTTTTCTTTTTTTTTCTTTTTTTTCTTTTTTTTCTTTTTTTTCTTTTTTTTCTTTTTTTTCTTTTTTTTTTCTTTTTTTTCTTTTTTTTCTTTTTTTTCTTTTTTTTCTTTTTTTTCTTTTTTTTCTTTTTTTTTTTTTTTTTTGCATTGCTTCTGGAGTTGTTTTCGGTTTCGGTCAAAAAATGGTAGCATTTTACAACCGTTTTGATAGATCAAACGGTAAGGTGCATAGCTTTGCGCGGTTGTTTTGTCTTTCTTAGCCTGTTATTTTCTGGACATAATTTTGATATTGGAGAGGGGGGTATTGGAATACCACTTCTTGTTAAGGACGAGAAAACTGAGAAACATTTTGATAATCAACAAGTCCATGCGTCCCGCCGGTTTGTGTCCAACAGCCCTCCCAGGGACGGGATAGGGGCTTGTGTAAGAAAGCAAGACTCTGGGAGTCATGCAATGAAAAGTGAAGACAGCTCACTGCCACTCCGTTTTTTACACGCTTTGATTTTTAAATCTTTTGATTTCATCTACAACAACACACGCGAGAATGCAGGACTAAAGGTGTGGGAGACAAAACGCCGCAACCCTCGAGATTGGCCTCGAAATTCCAAGAAAAGAGCATGTACAAGACGGAAAGAGAAGAGTGGAGGGATGGTCGACGAGCGCCAAAGAGAAAAATGAGAGAAAAAAAGAAAGAAAAAAGACGAAAACAGCCATAAAACACCATGTGCCTCAACCTAGCGACGTCGTGTTCAAGTCCCTTGCTACCCTTGCCTTGGAACTGTAACGCACAATGCGGAAAAGACGTGGCAGAATTGAGATGGCTTCCATTGTTGCAGAGTCCTTTTTATAAAAAAAGACACAAAAACAAAAACAAAAAAAGACCCTGAGCGGTTTTTCTATCCCTGGCCAGGCCCAGCGTACACACACACATATAAGTCCCATTATAAAGCTCATTCCTGTGTCGTCTTTTCGTTTTATTTGTCTTTTTTCAGTTTTTCGTTTTCGTTTTTGTTGGCTCTTTGCGGACTCGTCGTTTGGTTTCAGCTGTCGCCCTGTAGCGTCGTCGCAACAGGCGGCCGCACAAGCAGCGCAGACTGCGCGTCATCCACGGCTGCTTAGAACGGCACATTGCTGGGTGGCGAGTGCACCGGCGAGCCGTCGGGGTTCAGCTCCATCTCCTCGCCGCCCGTCTCGATCGAGATGCCGAGGCCGATCTTGGCTTGTTGCTGCGGGTTGTTAGCGGGTGCGCAGAAAAGGAAAAAAAGAAAAAGAAAAAAAAATTCGCTTACCGTCGCGTGGTCGACGTCCGCAGCAAAGGTCACCATCACCGGCGGTGCTACCCGCTTCTCCAGCAGCACGCCCAGCTTGCCCCGCGAGTCCAGCTGCGCACGGAACGTGGACACGCGGAAGTCGTACTTGGCGCCAAAGGTCGTGATGCCCTCTTTCTGCAGACCACCGCCCATGACGCCGCCACCAGCGCTCGGCACGAGCGAGAGCGTCATGTCCACGCCAGCCTGCACGTTGTCCGAGAGACGGCGCCAGAAGCTCGTGTTGACGGCGCCCTGGGGGTGCATCTGCGCCGTGGCCACCCAGTCGTTGGAGGCGTAGCGTGCGCAGTACGAGAGCGCGGCGTCGGGCGGCTGTGACAAGGCAGCGCGCTGCCACACGCCCTCGAGGCCGAGCGCCAGCTTGGGCGTCACAGACTGCAGGTAGCTGGCAATGTAGATGCCGGTGAGGCCGCCGTCGAGGACGGACGGGTTCATCATCTTGAGCGAGGTTGTAAAGTCGCTGCCGACGTACTCGTGCTCGACCTGGGCCATCTGCTGGCCGTCGCCGGGCGCGAGCTGCACGCTGGCCTTGCTGACCAGCGCGTTGGACCAGCGGTAGTTGAAGCGGGCCATCATCTGGCCCTCGTTGTCGACATTTCCTTGGCAAAAGACCTGCGGGTGTCAGCACACACTGCGCCCGCAAGGGACAAGGGACAAGGGACAAGCACCGGCGCCCGGCATACCTGGTTCGTGCCGTACAGCGCGGCAAAGGTATATGGTTGTAACCGCTCGCCCAGGGCAAACTGGTGCGACACCTGGAACAGAGGCGACACGCTAAACGGCTTTGTCAAGTCGGCCTTGATGCCCGTGAACATGTGGTTGTTGAGCAGCACATCGCGCTGCACCTCCTTGGCCAGCGACTCGACCGTGCCCGGGTTCCTCAGCCCGAGCTTGGCGCGCCGGTCCGTCAGCGCCCGCCACGCATCTGTGATTGACAGCGCCACCGGGTTTGTCTGCAGGAAGACCTGCAGCGCGTCGGCAGCCGACATTGTGAGAGAGTTGGAGAGATTTGAGAGAGAGCGAGGGCGCGGGCGCGGGAGTGGTGGAGAGAGGGTTGTCGTCGGTCTGGTCTTGAAAAGTGTTGGGGCGGCGGCTGCTGCTTCTCGCTTGCGGCGCCAATCGTCAATCCGGTGCGGCCGTGTCGGGTTCCGAGTGATGGAGGAGCACGGAGGCAGGCCGGAAAGGGAGGGGGAGGGGGGTGGTAGTGCTGGTGTTGTCGTCGACGTCGACGCCAAATGGAGACTGGAGCAAGGAAAAAAACTTGTCCGACAAAAGATGGCGCGGAAAAAAATGAAGAAAAAAACTGGGGATTCCAGCGGCCTGGTGCGTACGGCTGGGCCAAAAAGTCCACTGTCAGAGCCACCGCCGCGAGCCGTGCGTGCGGTGTCGTGGGGTTATGGCAGGGAGGTATTGGGTTGCAGAATGATCGCGAGATTTATATTTTATGATTTTGCAAACATTTCCAGACTTTTCTTGGGAGACATCACTGACAGGAAGGAGCGACGGGATTTCCGACAGCGCCTTCCCATACGACAGCGCTCTTGGTCTGCATCGTAAAACCTTACGGCACGTGCCTATCACGTGATCAAATCTGCTTCGACGAGGCATCAGGATGTAGGATACTTGTATGAAGTACGACAGCCGAAAAACGAGCAAGAACAATAAAAAGCAGACTTCGAACAAGGTCGCCAGTACACGAGATATAGTGGCCGTCTTTTCTGACGAGATGGCATGCACTGGTTGGCCCGCTAGGACCGTGAGAAGACGGTCTGGTATCACCGTTCATCCAAGTACTCGTACTCGTACTCGTACTCTCGCGTCCTATTCTGGTCCGTCCCACGTCGTTTGACAGTCCGCCGTGGTTGAGGGGATTCAAGCTGGCCAGCGCATGGGCTCCGCGGCCAGGAGATCCCCCAGACGGGCCCAGACGTCCCCAGCCGGCCCAGCGCTACCAGTGCTGCAACAGCATGCCCACATTCGCTGCGTAATTACGGATAGGGAAAAGGGACTGCTGCAGCTCACTGCGTCGTAATGCGTATTATTCCTGACGGCGTTGGTAAGATACAAAATACCCGTATGTACCTTGCTTGGCTTGCACCAATAGCGCTATCAACGGACGTCACGGCAAACAACCTCTACTGGCACAGAGCACCTCCTGCGCGATTTTGCACGAGGGAATATAAAAAAGAAGAGTGGTCGTGGCAGACCAGCAGTCTGCTCATTCTCACCATACCTTGTCGTGCGTGCTCTCGTGAAGCCTCTCACGGTTGCTGCTGTCGCAGACTGCTCCTTCCCGACGATCTTTGGCGTCTGCACCTGCCCTTTCCGAGGATACCCTCGCGCCAGCCTTGTTCGTTTTCGTCCCCGCCGCCAACAGCCGGCTGCCAATCGATAAGGCCGCTGCGCAGTGCGCCTTCCTCCTGCTTCCGCTGGTCCTGCCATTCCTGACCTCAGACACCGAACCGACCGTTGTCATCGCAAACGTCCTCTTTCGAGCTTCATTTCTGTCCTCCTTACTTACATCGGCTCTGCCAGCCCGCGCCTCTTCTCGCTCTCCCAGACAAGCTCCAGGTCCAGCCCCACTTCCCCGGCCGAGCTGTTGTCGTCACCCCTCCTTCTCTCCTTCTCCGGCGCACGCAGCTGGCCGCGCAGAGAATTGCTTGCTGAGGAAAGACGAGGGCCTGCCTGGCCTGCTTCGGCACAATGGACACGCTGCTGTGAGTGCTTCTTGCTCAGCCCGCTCTGCGCTCGGGCGTGCGCACAGGGGGCCTGAACGCGAGCGGAAAAAGGCTGACAGGACTCGCAGAACGGCCGAGATTGCGGCCAACGCACCGCGGTACCGGCGCAAGAGCTCGACGTTTATCGACGGCATCCACGATGTGTCCACGGACCCGAACCACATGGCGCCGGCCCAGCTGTACAGCACCATGTCGGGCCGCCTCTTCCACTCTGGCCGAATTGCGATTGTGATGGTCGGGCTGCCGGCACGAGGCAAAACGTATGGCTGTCTGAAGCACGCACCAAAGACTGGCTGGATGCTAACTGTGGACTCCAAGTCACATTTGCGTCTCGCTCTCGCGGTATCTTCAGTGGTGGGTTTTTATTTTTTTTTCTTCTTTTTCTTCCTTTTTTTTTCTTTTTTTGTGCTTCTCTCGCCCAGTCTGACATCTCCAGGCTCGGCGTCAAGACGCGCATCTTCCATCTTGGCGACTACCGCCGCGCCACCGTGCCTGGCGGCACGGTTCCGGAAGACTACTTCTTCCCAAATGCTACGCCGGCCTCGATTATGCTCCGGCAAAAGATCCTCAAGCGCTGCCGCGAAGACATTTACTCGTGGCTGAACCACGAAAACGGCCAGGTGGCCATCTACGACGCCGTGAATCCCACTGCGGCTGGCCGGCGCGCCCTCGCCAAAGAGTTTGCCAAGCACGATGTCCAGGCGGGTGCCCTTTTCCCTTTTTTGCGGTGCTACGGCATGGAATCTGACAGCCGCAGACCCTCTTCCTCGAGTCGTTTGTCGACGACCAGCGCATCTTGACCGAAAACGCCAGGAACGTCAAGATTTCCTCCCCAGATGTACGAGTGCCTCGCCCTCTCTCAATCTCTCGACGAGCACGCCTAACGTTTGCAGTTTGCGGGCATGGAGCCGGACGAGGCTGCCCAGCTGTATCTCAAGCGCATCAGCGCCAAGATCCCCGTCTTTGAGACGATGGACGAGAGAGAACTCAACTTTGTCAAGATGATCAACGCGGGCCAAAAGTTCTTTTACAACAATGTGTCGTTCAACTACCTCTCGCACCGCATTGTCTTTTACCTCACCAACCTGCACATCAAGTCGCGCACCACCTTTTTCGCACGCGCCGGTATTGCCGCCGACGTGACCGAGGAGGAGGAGTCGTACCGCGCAGACCCGCCGCTGGGGCCGCAGGGCCGCAAGTACGCAGAGCTCATGTCGGAGGCGCTCCTGGCCCACCGCGAGCACGAGCGGCAGGCGGCGGCGGCCGAGGCCGGCATCGCGGACCCACCCCCGCTGCGCCCGTTGACCGTGTGGACGTCGACCCGGCTGCGTACCGTGCAGACGGCCGACTACCTCAAGGACAAGGGCTACAAGGTGCGGCAGCGGTCGCAGATGAGCCAGATCAACCCGGGCGTCTGCGAGAAGCTGTCGGACCGGGCCCTGCGCGCGCTCTATCCCGAGGAAGTGGAGTTGCACGAGCTGGACCCGTACCACCACCGGTTTCCCCGAGCAGAGGTGAGGCCTCCCCCGGCCATATTGTGGCGAGAATCGTCCATCCGCTCCCACTGACAGACTAGTCCTACCACGACCTGGCCGTCCGCCTGGAGCCGATTATCCTGGAGCTGGAGCGCGAGCAAAACGACCTGCTCATCATTGCGCACGAGTCGGTGCTGCGTGTGCTGTACTCGTACCTGATGCACTGCAGCGCCATGGACATTCCCAAGCTCAAGTTCCCGCGCAACAAGATTATCGAGATTGTGCCGGCGGCGTACCAGAACGAGGCCAAGATTGTGCGGATCCCGGGCCTCGACATGCCGCCGGACCAGGGCAGCAACAGCCCCGACAATGTCTTTTTCCGCCACGCGTCGCCGCTGCTGACGTTTGGCAGCGGCGCAGCCACGAGCGCGGGCGGCAGCGGCGCCATGAGCCCGATCCAGGGCCTGTCGGGCACGCCCGACGTGCCTGAGCCGCTGACTCTCCCGCCGGCTGGGCTCGCGCAGTCGGCGGCGCCGGCACCGGCACCGGCACCGGCATCGGCATCAGCATCAGCATCCCAGCCGCAGTCGCAGACGCACTCGCGCATCCACTCTGAAACGGTGTCGCCGACAACGTTGTCGCCGTCGCTGCATCAGCAGTGGGCACCAGAGCGGGTTGTCAACAAGGCAAAGGAAGCCGTGGCCGACAAGGTGGCCGATGAGGACTAGGAAGGTTTGGGGCGTCATGGAGCAGTTTCAGAAACAGGAGCACATTCGTGATTTGATTTTTTTTTTCTTTTTGGCCATTTTCAGATCCGTGTATCCAATTTCGTTGCATTTACGGACAGGGTGTTGATATCTACAGCTTGGCCTTGGTGTCTTGCTTGAGCATCTCCTCGGCAACAATGCGGCGCTGGATCTTGCCCGTGGCCGTCTTGGGCATGACGTCGGTGAAGTAGACCTTTTTGGGCACCTTGAACTTGGCGAGCTTCTCGGCGACCCAGGCCTGGAGGTCCTCGGGCTTGAGGGCGCCGCCGGGCTTGCGCACAACGGCCACGCCAATGTCCTGGCCGTACAGGTCGTCGGGGATGGCAAAGCTGACGGCCTCGGCGACGGCCGGGTGGCGTGTCAGCACGTTGTCGAGCTCAATGGGGCTGATCTTCTCGCCGCCCTTGTTGATGAGCTCCTTGATGCGGCCCGTGATGACAATGTAGCCGTCCTCGTCCTTGCGGCCCTGGTCGCCGGTGCGGAAGAAGCCGTCGGCCGTGTAGGCCGTGGCGTTGGCAGCGGCATTGTTGAGGTAGCCCGACGTGACGTTGTCGCCCTTGACGCAGATCTCGCCCTCTTGGCCCTGCGGCAGCTCGGCGCCCGCGTCGTCGAGAATGCGGACCTCGACGCCCTGGCCGAGGCCCACGGAGCCGGGCTTGCGCTTGGCCGGGGGCAGCGGGTTGGACGTCATCTGGTGGGCGGCCTCGGTCATGGCATACGCCTCGAGCACCGGCGCGCCGAGGGCCGCCTCGAGCTGCGCAAAGACCGTGGGCGACAGCGGCGACGAGCACGAGCGCACAAAGCGGATCGGCGGGCGCGGGCTGGGGATGGGGTGCTTCAGAAGGATCTGGTGGATCGTGGGCACGGCCGTGTACCAGTTGGCCTTGTGGCCGACAAAGTCGCGCCAGAACTCGGTGGCGGAGAACTTGGCCGGGACGATGAGCGAGCCGCCCGAGAACAGGGGCGCAAGCAGGCCGCAGAGCAGGCCGTGGACGTGGAAGAGAGGCATGACCAGCATGGTGCGGTCAGCCGGCGTGAGCTTGTACGTGTCCTGGATGTTTTCTGGGGGGACGTTAGCGGGGGCGGTGAAAAGAGTCCGGTCGAGGCCATGAGGCCATACGAGGTCATACTCATTGTGATTGTCAGGTTGCGGTGTGTCAGGGGGACCTGTGGACGTGTCAGCCGGTGTCTTTTTGGGCAATGATGAAGCAAGTCGAGTCGAACGCACCACTTTGGGCCTCGATGTGGTTCCACTGTAGATGTCAGTGCGGTTGGCCTTATAAAGAAGAAAAGAAGAAAAGAAACTCACCTCGTGTGGAGGACCAGCGCAACATCGTGCTGCTTGGGCCACAGCGTCGGCTGTGGCCCGTTCTCGAGCCCGCCAAACTCCTTGACGTCCAGCGCCACCTCGCCGCGCTCCGCGTCCCAGTAGGATTCGGCAATGGCGGCGCGGAACTTGCGGGCCGCACGCACGGCCGGCGCGTTGGCCGCATAGGCGCCGCGGGGCACGAGCACGACGGCCGACTTGACGTCCTCAATGTAAAACTCGAATTCCTCCTGCTTGTAGGCCGGGTTGAGCGGCGCGGCGACGGCGCGCTGCCAGGCGGCGGCCAGAAACGCAACAATAAACTCGTACGAGTTGACCGTGGCAATGGACACGGGCGCGCCGCGGCCGATGCCGAGCGCGGCGAGCTTGGCCTGGTACCGGGAGACCTCGGAGACGAGATCGAGGTAGGTCACTTCCAGGGGCGCGGTGTTGGCGGCCGAGGCCGGCACGATGACGGCCGTGGACGCCGAGGCACCCTGGATGGCCGAGCGGAGCGTCAGCGACATGGTGGCGTGTGGCCGCGTGCGGTGGAGGAGACGTCCGCGTGGAGCGCTTCACGGTGTCGAGATGTCGAGTGTGTCGATTCTCGGATGTCGCGATGATGCCTTTTTGGTCATGTGACACTGTCGCGAGGTGAAGGAAGGAGCGAGCGAGGTCATGCGAAGACGGAGGGTGCGCAGTGCAGATGGAAAGACGCAGCAGAGGCGCAGCAAGAGTCTTTATCGACTCGACAAGCTCAGGGTCCAATCTCAAGGGCTTGCTTGTTTGAACGGAGCAAGGAGCACGTCTCGAGAAGCGTCGCGGAAAGCTCTCGGGGTGAGCAGGCTCAAGAGTGGGTCTTGCTCCTTCCCCGTTGTCGCAGCTGGAGTGCAGGCCCCACACAAAGACCAAAAATACTCGTACTTTGTACATAGCAAAAGGGTTATGCAGAGTGCTTCACCTGCGTCGACGTCTGTGGGAGATGATGCCAATTGAAGGATACTCGGTGACTGTCAGTCTTGTCAAGAAGCGTATTAACATATGTAAGAGACTCGGTATCCGGCAATTCGCTGAAGAGATGTACTGACGTAAGCTCACCTACTGTTTGTTGAAAAGCTTGCTGAACAGGCTCGCATATAAATACGAGTAATGCTGTATCATAAAGCAAGCATTGATACTCAAAAGTCTTTGCCGTATCAGACAAACGAGGTACAAAGGATAGACAGCTGTTCGGTTCTCAGGCAGAAAAGTGCAACTTCAGCGTCCACTGACAGCCGGCTGCTACAGCCAACAGTTCCGACTCTATCCTTATATTATACAATACTTGTACACAGGCTGCGGAAAATGCATACAATAAAAAAAGACACGGAATCAAAATACGAGCACTCGTAGACGAGGTGCACAAGACAGCTTACTCGCACTCCGCCTAAAGCTACTGAAGCATAGAGTGGGACGCATGCCTGCAGGAATGCGCTAACTGCGCGTCCCACAGCCGTCAGTGCAGCTGCAAAATCACAGGGCGTCGCGAGCCTCGTCCGCTTCTCTGCGGTCGCCGTTAACGGCAGCGTCCACACCCCGGCACCATGGCCTCACCACCGCCACCGCCGCGCGGCATGATGTCGCTGTACGCCGACCTTCTTGGCGGCGGCAACGACGACGAGGAAAAGGCCGCCCCGGCCCCCGCGAAACCAGAACCACCCAAGAATCCAGGCAGGTCCGCCTCGAGACGGCACAGACAAGAAGAAGAAGCGAGACTGACGACGAGCCTCTCCCGCTAGCCCTCCTCTTCCAGCCCATGATCCGGCGGCCACAGCAGAAGCAAAAGGCCAAGCCAAAGACGGGAATGCCGGTGCCCGCCGCAGCCGCCTCGTCTGCCAGCATATCGACCTCGACGGCACCCGCCTTTGTATCTGCAGCAACAACAACAGCAACAACAACTACAACAGCAACAGCACCTGTCTCCCGCACATCCTTGGCCGACTGGACCGGCGGCAGCGACGGCGGCGACGACGACTATGACGACTACGACGACGGCGGCCACAGCCAAAAGCGGCCGCAGCAGCGCGGCGGCCGGAAGCGCAAGAAGAAGCGGCTGGAAGAAAAGCAGCAGCGCATGGCGGCGCGCAGGGCCTACGTCGACTGGGACGAGCTGTACGATCCGGCGCGGCCGACGAACCTCGACGCGTACATGCACAGCGACGAGCGCATCGAGGCCGAGCGCGCGTGGAAAGCCGTGCTGTACGCGCACCGGCAACAGCAGAAGCCAGGCGGCGACGACGGCGACGGCAACGACAACGATGACGACGGCAGCAGCAGCAGCAGCAGCAGCGACGACGACAAGAGGCACCGCCAGCGAGCGCCGCCCAACAGCGCGTTTGCGCCGCCAGCAAGCTACGACCTGCCACCGCGGAGAGAAGAAAAAGACGAAACCCCGCCACCGCCACCACCAGAAAAGCTGCAGCAGCAGCAGCAGCAGCAGCCAGACGGCCTTGTCGTCTCCAAGCCGCCGGTCCGGTTTGCGCCCGCCGGCGAGGACGCAGACCACGGCGTCGACGGCGCTGGTGGGCATGCCGGACACCACGAAACGACGGGCCAGGGGGACGACGGCGACGGCCAGCGCCGCACCAACCGTCCCGGCCAGGCGGGCTTTGCGGCCCGGCTCATGTCCAAGTACGGCTGGACGCGCGGGTCCGGCCTGGGCGCCGACGAGAGCGGCATCGTCAACCCGCTGCGGCACAAAAAGGTGGGCGGGGGCGGCAGCACGCGCGGCCGCATCGTCGGAGGCGACACGCGGAAACCGCCACAGGCCGAGAATACAGAGGCGGCCTCGTCCGCGGCTCCGTCCATCTCGTGCGTCGTTGTGCTCCGCAACATGGTCACGGGACTAGCTGGTCTGGCCGACGAGGTGGCCGACGGCCAGCTGGTCCAAGACATTGGCGAGGAATGCGGCGAGCAGTACGGCCGCATCGAGCGTGTCTACATTGACGTGCCTGGCGAGCTCGTCTTTATCCAGTTCACCGAGGCCGTGTCAGCGCTGCGCGCCGTCAACGCCCTCAACGGCCGCATCTTCAACGGCAACGCCATTGTGCCCAGCTTTTATGACGCAGACAAGTTTGAGGCAGGAATCTATCAGTAAACTCCTGCCTTGATGTCCCTTGGGACAATGCACTGCGGGAATTATATTTTTACGAAACTTGCCATTGGAATAAACGGTTCAATGAAAAAGGCTATTAGTTATGTAGTAGTGTACGTGTCGGGTACTTCGTGGATAATCGCGGGATGACGTCGAGTTGTGTGATATGAAAAAGCGAAAGCAAAAAAAAAAAAAAAAAGACGAATCAAACAGGAACAAGAGCATAGAAAAGCCTGCAAGGCAAACGTCTGGTCAAAAGCATGGCACAAAAAGGAGACACTGAAAGACAGGGGGGGAATAGGGGACAGAAAGCCGTCATTTTGATATTCCTGTTCGATATCCGTCCGCTCGGAATTGCGACGCACGCAGAACCGCCCCAAACTGGGAGACGATGCCAAAAAAAGCAACAGCCAGGCCCTCCACCCATCGCCTCCCATCTTCTTATTAAGACATGTAGAAAAGGACCGGCCCTTACAGCATCTGGGCGATGGCAGCAACACCGGCCAGGCCGAGGACAGCCAGAGAGTTGACGCTGATGCCAGCGGCCGCGTTGCCGTTGCCGCTGGAGCTGGTGGAGCTGCTGCCGCTGGAGCTGCTGGTCGACGTGGGGTTGGTGTTCGAGTTGGCGTTAGCATTGTTCGACTCGCAGCTGAACTTGCCCTGGATGTCGCCGTTGCCACCCTGGGAGCTCGGGGCCAGCTTCTTGAAGGTGGTGCACGAGTCATCGATATCGCTCGTGGAGACGATAGAGAAAGCACCCTTGACGTCCGCGAGAGACGGCAGCTCAATGCTAGTTTTGTTAGCGAATGGAACAGGTTTGACATCAGGATGGCGAGAACATACTCCGTGAAGTTACCACGCATGTTGATAGCACCGCCGACGGTCTTCAGGGAGCCGAAGCCGGTCACCTTGTCCAGGGCAGTGTTGTTGGCAATAAGGAAGCCACCGCCAATGCTGGTAAGCGCGGGGCAGGTGATGTTGGTGAGGTCCGAGTTGCTGACAAAGGAGACATCGCCGGACACGGTCTTGGTCAGGTTGGGAGCAGAGAAGCTGGTGAAGAAGTTGGAGTCGAAGCGAATGGAGCCGTTGACCGTGGTCAGCGAGGGAACGCTGAAGCTGGAGACGTTGGAGATGGTCATGTTGGCAATCCAGACCAGGTCGGGGAAGCTGACGTCGAGGTTGAGGCCGTTGGCGTTGATGTTCAGCAGGGTGGTGAGGTTGGCAAGCGACGAGGTGTACGAGACCAGGCGGCGGTTGTTGTTGATGTTGATCGTGTCGGCCGACTCGACGTCGAGGCCGTCCAGGCTGCTCAGGAAGGTGTCCGAAACAACAATGCTGCTGGCGGACTTGATGCCGGCCGTGAAGGTCAGGACATCAATGGCCGTCAGAGACACCCAGTTGATGGAGCCAACCGTGCTCAGCTCGGTGAAGGACAGGGTCGAGAGCGTGGTCAGGTTCTGCAGGTGAAAGGCACCCGTGATCGAGGTGGTCGACGACGACTTCAGCGTGCTGACGTAGTTGTTGTTCAGCAGCGTCAGGTCGCCGTCGATCACCTTGATGCCCGAGAAGTCGAGCGTCGCGTCCGTCTGGTTGCCAATGACGACGTCGCCCGTCAGGGTCGTGCAGGATGAGACCAGAGTGTCAATGTCAGCCTGCGAGTTGACGGTGAACGTCGTCTGCTTGCAGGTGGAGCTGCTGGACGCCGCGGAGGCGATGCCGGCGGCCGCCGCAAGGACGGGCAGGATCTGCTTGGAGAACATCTTGCTAGAAAAAAGCTGCGTCAGCGCGATTGTTGGTAGTTAGAAGCCAAGAGCCAGTGAAGCCAGTGAGAAGCCAGTGAAGAGCCAGAGGGAGCAGGCGAAAGCGCGACGAAATACGCAGAAAAGCAGACAGGCCACGCCGTCCAATCTCAGCTCAACGCAACGAACAGCTGAGAACCGAGAAGCAGCCCACAATGCTCAGAATTGAGAACAGCTCATTCAACTTAAGGTTTGCAGTTTGCAGACTCCTTCAGGACAAGGACGAGCGAGATATGGCGGTTCCAAAGCTCAGGCCCAACATTTTGCTTGAAAAGCGCGCTTTTGTGCTTCCGTGAAAATGGGACTGTACGCTGCTTGGCCAGTTTGCCGTGGTGCAACAAAGTGGATGGGCAAATCGAATCGAAACTGTCTGTCACCGAAACGGCCACTCAGAATGTTCTCTTCCAGGGCCGCCCGTTGGACTGTTCTCGCCCTGTTGGTATCCGACCTGCGCTGATGCTGTCCTGGCGCTGTCCTGAAGGTCGCTTTCGTCTAAGTCTGCCTTGTTCCGTGCTAACTCTGTTGCGCGTCGACGATAAGATGACAAATGCTGTTGCCTCTGCTCATGCAGCGGTGCGGCCGGATGTCCAGAGCTGCATTGCATGCGAGTGGTGACGTCTCCCGACGCGGGTGCGCCCTCACACACGCGCCGGCGAAACAGCCATACAAGACGGGTGATTGCGTAGGCTGCCCAGCGCGTCGATCGCGTCCGTAGAGGCAGAGCAATAAGCGGACGACGGCGAAGTGCAACGTCGCGAACCAACACGCCGGGCATCACCACGTCCTCGTGTGCTCGGGTGCGCCCCAAGGGCACCGGAGGTGTTTGGGCCCGCCCGTTTCCGTCTTGCGGCGGCTGGCCACGCGGGTTCTTCTTCACTGGCTTAACTGTTTTCACCGCAGGGAACGCACCTTGGATGGGCTATTGTCTTCGTGACGGATAGATCGCGAAGCGCTCTGCAATTGTCGAACGAATGTGGTGTTGGGTAAGCGAGAGTGACGCGTACCTGGGGAAAGAAAACAGGTAGACACGTAGAAAAAAATTACAAGAGAAGGATGAAGAAAAGGGCGTAAAAAGAACCTCGACAATGTGTCGATTTAACGATGGACAATGAATCGAACTGAAACGAGTTGCGAGTCAGAAAAGGGAGAAAGAGAGGGAGAATTCAGGGAGGAAAAGGGAAGAGCGAGAAAAGGGGAGAAGGGGAAAACAGGCACTCGCACGCTCCACTAGTGCACAGTACTTATTATGAGCACCTGAAAGCAGGAAAGAAGGGAATGAACGACACGCACAGCAGGGGAAGGGGTAATTGAGAGCTAATTCTGCGAGTGGGGCTGGCCGGCACAAGTGGATAATACCACCCCCCCCTTTCCTGGGTGTTGCATCAGGCCAAGTCATGTTTTGTCCACACTCTTCACCTTTGCTGTTTCTGGGCTTGTGGGCGAGCAAGACTGAGCACAAGTACGAGTACATTACGAGTAAGGTAGCAGTGGCGGAGCAAGATACGAAAACAGTGCGCTTCCTGGCCTGGCTTGTGTGCGGCACTGCAGCGTTCTTGCCTTTTTCCTCGCAAAATACACACGTCGCAAACCCGGGTGGAGATGGCCAGGCAACTTTGCTTCGTACCTGCCAACGGGCAAGAATGCCAGAAAGAACCGGCCAGCGAACGCGGACCTACGCCGTACCTCGTACGCCGTATTAGCTGGTGCCGCGGCTGTGAAAGTACTGCACTCCACCGCTCCAAGGCTGCGATATTTTCGAGTCTCGATTTTTCCCAAAAAAAAATTACTTCAAGACGGCATTAATACAGTGCTGGATATTATTGATCTTGCCACCTGGCGCGCTTGCCTCGACTGGGCAAGGACAGGACACGACAGGAAAGACCACTCCGCAGCAGAGCACCAGAATAGAAGCTGCGATGGAGCATCGGCGGCCGCTACCAAGCACCATTCAGATATCCGCGATGCATCGACCTGGTGCAACGCTGTCTTCGTAGTGCATTGAGAGCCGTGGACTTTTGCGTTCTGCAATATAAGATACGACTACGGGGTGCACTCCTTCTACATTACTCGTACGCTGCAGTCAAGCTTGTATCACTGTCACGACATCCCGCTGGCTAAGACGGCTCCGGCTTTTGTCCGCAAACACGATCCTCGCCCTCCGGTCCGACAAGCAGCACGCGGTCTCTACTTTTACACGCAGAGGGAATGCAGGGGACGCAGGGGGCGCAGAGTGCGGACACGCAACATACTCGTACGGCGCCGTGCCGTGCACCGGGGGACGGGCACGCCGCGGCCGGTGCACGAAACAGATATACGTATCTTACCTGTACACGGCGGGAAACGTGGCTGCAGCCAGACCCTCGATCCGAGTCGCCAAGTTGCACTGGCTATGGAAATGAGCGTACATATATACCCGTAGGATGCACAATGCTGTCGCCAGTACATATAATCACGATATAAAATAGCAAAGACCCAGCACAGACAGCAGGCACAGTCGTGGTTACCATGTTTGTCGTACAATATGAGTACCGCAGCCGCGCTCCTTCCAGCCTGGCCAATCTCTCCCACTGCCCCGTATGTTTGCCGAGATAATTGGCAGCAGGGAAGGCCCGTCCGGAAATGGGTTGCCAAACTAGCCTTGTGGTCCGTGGTGCCTTTTGTAAATCTCACAGGAAATTGGCGACCCTCTTTCCCGTCTTGTTGTGCCAGTCTGCAAAAAGGGCAATATCGGTTATCTCAAAGATCAACTGCGCTCTTCGTAGACAGTCTCTCAGCCACGGCATCGCGGCGTGGGCCCGTCGTCGGCACACGCAAAACCAGCTAATCGGCCTCCGGTGTTCCAGAGCTGAACATTGTAGCCCACAAGTGGCAGAACGGACCAGTGCTGAAAGAAAAGGTACAAGTGCGCTGCAAAGATCGCCACCGGAGCGAAAAGGCGAGAAATGAGAGGACCTGGCTAGCAAGACCAGGGGCCTGGGACCTGGGGCCTGGGGCCTGGCATAAAAGCCCAAAAGTATCCACGAAGCACGCCAAGCTCGCAGCACCACAGCCGCCTCAGTCAAACACACGGACAGCGAGCCGTGGCGGAACGCCACGATGGAGCAAATCGGATCTCGGGACGCGGGAAACAACAAGCACCAAAGGAGCCATGTCCTTGTCAAGCTGGCCACGAAGCAAAGTATCTTTGACAACGATCGACTGCGTCTTATTTGTACGACTACTTCGTACGATACACATGTCTACGAGTAATGTAGGCCGGCGCTTTGGCGTTTTTTGTTTGGTTTTATTTTTTTTTCTTTGCAAAGTCCGCCACAAGCCGCGCACGTCTTTGTTTCGTATATATATATGTATGTATTCGTAAGCTTTTACTGGTACATATATGTATATGTACATATACATACAGCACATGCAGCCTCGTGAATTGTGCTGCAACAAGATTCATCACTTCGTACGAGCTTCCCGTGTTGCGGTTGCTTAGTAGTCCCCTCCCTCCGGTGATGTATCATTCTTCCTCTTTACGATACCCAAACACGCTCGCAGCGTGTCGCCTCTTGACAGCCTCCCTGAATATTTCAGCTTCCCCTCTCCCAGGCCCGACGTTCAACAGTTCTCGATTATTCCATGAGACGCGGAGCTTGAAGGTTCCTTATCTCGGGAGAGCGATCATTGTAATATCGAGTATTTTTTTTCTCCTTTGGAAAATCGAGGACGTGTTCCTGTTCCACTATTAAAAGTGGATAGGGTGTGTATCTAGCGCGTCGCACATGCAGGCTGGACCTGCTCCGTTGTTACGCTAGCACTGAAAGCAGGAAAGTGCGGCCATATGCGGGAAGGAGCCACGAAAGCTCCTTCCTGCTTTGCAGCTTCACCACTCGTACTCGTATATTTGTTTAACATGATACAGCAGCTGACAGACCCGTGGCGAACGCATCATTACGTATGCTTTCAAGATTTGGCAGATCGTCTCGGTCCTGTCTTGTTCCATTGGGCATAGGGGCGCTCCGGGAAGGTTTTATTTCGTAGTATCAATACTCCGTAAGATACTTCGTTAAAAAAAAAAAAACCCCCAAAAAAGTGCGTTACTCCAGTTTTGCAACCAACAGCTTAAATTGTAACAATATACATACATTAAATGCAGCATTTGGTGATCTTTCTGCACGGTTAGCGATACTGGGCAATGCCCGGCGGTAAGAGCTTTAGGGCCTCGAGACAACGTCCCCTCAGGGGCACAGGCTCTTGGGCAACAGCCGATGGCCGTTAATGTCTGGGGGGGAAGGGGAACAACCGCCGCCTTTTGTTGTTACATATAAAGACGGCAGGACCCGGTATTAACTGTCCTGGCATGTGTTTACAAGGGGCGTCAGAGGAGATGTATAAGATACGAGTATGCTCCGGCGTATGCAGTCGTTTGTGCCCAAGAAACGACCACGTGGTTTTATAGAGGCGTGTTATGGAGATACACTCAAGGCTCGAGTTTTGTAGTTTCTTGGTCATTGTGAGAAGAGGCTGGATCTACGTGGTGCTGTACGAAGTGGAATTCCGCTTTTCCCGCAGCGTTAGATGCCACATAAATCTTGCCGTGCCAAGGTGTGGCTTTACAAGCTCCCGGGATGACAGCATCATTAGTGGGATATTCCGTTGCTTTGTCGATCCGGCTCCGGGTCAATTCCGATCGTGGCAGGACGGCTGGTATATGTAGCATGCTGTTTTCTGTACTTGCTTTGTATGATGGTTGCTTCTGTCTTGTTTCGGCTGTGCTGAAAAACAGTATTATCCAGCGCTTTAAGCGCATACATACATTTTATATTTTAACTTATATTATTTCTGGCCAGATAAAGAAACCATCTAAACAACACCGAATGTGCATATACTTGTACAGTGGTTAGTATATGTTGGCCGGGCAGTAAATGTTCCATGCCTCGTCGCAGAGCGTTGTGGTATGCTCTGTGTTGATGCTGGCATGGTATATGTCTCAGCCAACAAGAGTGTGCGCAAGTCCGCACACGCATCCCTCAAAAGGTTCAGTTGACTGGCATGCCGACGCCCCATCGGGAACGACGGCGGCGGCTCACCATGCGGTTCCCGGTACCGCTCTGGAATGGACAAGAGGTGACGTCTCGAGATTACGTAAGAAGCGTACAACATATGCCCACGACGCAATAACGCTCAGCGAGGCCCAGCAGCTCGCGGGATCAGGGGATAAGGTCTTGTTTCACCGGCAAAGTTTGAGAAGCACACCGGCGTACGATCAAGCACGCCGTACACATGGCCCCTTGAACGGAGCAGTGTATTTGCTCCTGGTCACACGGAGAATAGGCGGACAGATCGCAACATGGACGGCTGGAACACGGCGCCCGGCTACCGCACGCCAGCATGAAAACGTATAAGCGGACACAGTTTATCCAGGCCAGAGCACCGGTACGGAGTCCTGGTGCTAGGCGCTCTGCAACCTACCCCATTGCGCTGACGTCGACCGACTCGACCTGCCACATGTACCACATAAACACGCTCCGGTAGGGCTTGAACGGCTCGGCCATGGCCAGCATTTCCTTGTCAGTCATGTACTTCCATTTGGTGTTCTTCTTGGCGGCGGTGGCCCCGGCCTTCTTCAGCTTGGCAATGTCGCGGCCGGCAAAGGCCGCCATGCCGCGCTGCACGCCCAGATCGCCGACGCTGAAGACGTCCATGCGCTTGAGGGCGAACACGGCAAACATCTCGACGCTCCAGAGTCCGAGGCCGCGCACCGCCAGGAGCCGCTCGACCAGCTGGTCGTACGGTGCTTCGGCGAGCATTTGCGCAGACAGCTCGCCCGAGACAAACCTCGCAGCCAGTCCCTGCAGATACTCGGCCTTGCGCTGCGACAGGCCCGCAGACCGGAGCTCTTCGATCGTCTTGACGGCCACCTGGGACGGGTTTGGAAACGTCTGGCCCTCCTTCTGGGTTTCAAACAGGTCCACGAACCGGTTCTTGATGGCCCGTGCAGCCGCGCCCGACACCTGCTGGCTGATGATGCCACTGGCGAGGCTCGCAAACGGATCAACCGTCTCGGCGAGTGACTTGGGGCTGAACACCTCGCAGTAGCGGGCATCGATAATGGGCTTGATGCGCGGGTCAACGCGGATCAGGTGCGCACATGCCTCCTTCAAAATGTTGTCCGTGGTTGTCGCCCGCGTGGCCGATGGTGTGCCGACGCTGTCGAGCGGCAGTGCCGACACAATGCGCAACGTCTCGGGAGAAACGAGCGGCGCATTGGTCACGTCTGGATTCGCCAGCCGGGCGACAACAGGATGCCTCGGCCGGGGCGTAGTGGGCGTCGCCAGAGGGACCCTATCCTCCTCTGCAGTAGGTGGCTCATTTGCGGCCGAGGGACGCCCCCGGCGCTTCATGGGTGGAGGTGTTGACGGCCGAGCCGGGCCATCTGCCTCCCCAGCGGCCGCCGTGGCGATGCCCGCCGCCTTTCTCTTTTGCCGAGTCTTTGCCGCCGCGGATTTGGTATTCGCTGCCTCCGGAGCCGGGCTGGCACCGGCGCTGCTGCTCAGGCGCGCCGATCTCCGAGTTGGCACAATGGATGCCATGCGATTGGACTGTCCGCGGAGCAACGATGACGTCGCGCCGAGCAAAGTGCAGCGGGCTGGGTTGGATGCGGACGAGCCACGGCGCAAGAACCCGAAAGGACTGGCAAACGAGGCAGAAAACGGCAAAGACGGGCAAAGAGCAGCGCCGCAGCAGCCGAAGAACAGACGCTTTGTGCCCTAGAGGCCAAGCGGCATGCAGGCGAGGGACGAGAGTGCCAGCGCTGGTTGTGGCTGGCGGGGCTTGTTTGGCTGGGAAAAGGAACGGTTTGCGACGTCGCGACAAGACACTTGTTAACCGAAGAAAAGAGGGGCTGCGTAATATATATTGTTCAAGTTGTCCAAGGCGGCGGGTTGGACACGGCAGGAGCGTCCCGTCAGACCGGGGGAACAAAACGCGCCGTGGTTGGTCATCGCGTTGGTCGACGCCAGATCTGTCGCCAGATCACGTGGCAACTTAAAAGTCGAGACGTCTTGGCCAAACTTGGCAACGGCTAGAGGCTGCAGGGTACGGGATCTGTTCGTACGAGTACACTAATATCATATTCCTCTTCGTCGTGGCTGTGCTCTGAATGTGCTGGTTCCTTTATTAGAGAAACCCACACTGATTAGTCACCAAAAAGGCGCATCGAGATCCTCTGCACGGAATCCGCCGCGAGAGGGCCGCTAGCGCCGGGGAAATGCCATGATTGTTGTCGGCTGCGTGGAAAAAAGATGGACACAGTCACTGTCACGCATCTCTCCCGTGACGAATTTTTCCCTCCAGCTTGTACGATACGCAGCGGGGGCCTGGCCGCTCCTTCTACATACGAAGGACGTCGTATGTACACCGGGACGTCTTCTAATAGCATGTCATGCTTTGCAGACACGGGAAGGCTCGACCGGCGGCACCCATCATTGCTTTTGTACGAGTAGGGCCGCTCCTTCCTTTGTTCCTCTGTCAGCAAAGCGCGCCGGGGCCCTGACCCCAAGAAAAACCTGATATTCGAAACGTAAAAGGCCGCTGCACAGTGCACGAAAGGGCGTCTGCATTGCGCAGTCGGGTCGACTCTCGAGACGTGGCCGTCTTATACCAACCGACAAGCTGTTCCTGTCGGGTCGCTCGTACAGGCACCTGCCAGCGGGATTCCTCGCGCTAAAATTGGATGTGGCGTTTCGTCAAAGTACCGGGTACTTGTGTGTACGGTCAACTACAAGCTTTTACATAGCACGGGACGGGCGGAAGGCCGCGCTGAAAGAGCCGGAAAAAAGCTTGCTCAGGCTTTATTACCGCTTGCTGCCGCGAATTCCTCATCTTTTTTCTCGAGATTAACCTGCGCTGGATAATTACTCGAGGAAAGGCAACTGGATATGAAGATGCAGTCGGTACGGAGTACGCATGTTGAGCATAGGACTCACAGTATGTTGGGCAGTGGCAGATGCCTTTCTGCCTTTAACGCACTGTATCCCCAGCCATCAAAGGTACCAGGTACAACAAAAGACCGCGTAAGAGGCGAAAGAAAATTGAAAAGCCCCACCGGACCGTCCCTGATTGGCAATGGCACAAGTAACGTAAAGATATACGCTGTAGGCGCTTGGACGCCTATTATCGGTCGTTCCTCCCTGTCGAAAATACCATATCGGACGCAAGGTGCAATACAACCATGCCGCAAATGCAGCAGGAACGCTGTCTTTCTGAACAGCTAAGCTTCACTGCCCTTTCTCTCACCTCCCCAACTCCATCTTTTCTCGGCTCTGCCTCCTTTGTGGTCTTGCATATCCGACGACATTCTCTCGCGCATCGTCGACTGCCATAGCAGCTCCTGGACCGCCTGGCCCGACTCGGCGCGCAGAACAAACGGCGTCGTCCCCATTCTGTCGTCGTCTTCTCCATTCCTTTCTTCGAAACACGGCGAAACACGACTCCCCATCTGCTGATCGGCCATCGCTCTACGTCACCCTCTCCCCATCAATTCTTCGCATCGTTCGGGCTCCTTCTACAGGCGCAGCCGGGCTTTCTTTTCTGCTTCCTCCTGGCGCAGCGACGCACCGTGCTGTTCGACCCGGAGCTTTCTTTTTTCTTTTCCTTTTCCCTCCTCCCTGCCCTGTTGGGCCATTCCGCGTACCACGCGAAATCACCTACGCGTAACCGGCTGGCAACGGCCTCGACCTCGACCTTTGACGGCCTTTGACCGCAGTTGTGCACTGCACGCAGCTTTGCTCCAGCCCCTCTACTTCAAGTATCCCTCCGACAGCCCGTCGACAAGCAACAACACACGGCGACGACATAGCCGGACCGGCAGCGAGATACGTGCTGCGAGAATCAGGCGCGGCCCGGCGTCCTCGTCTCTTTGTCCCGCCCCATCTTCCCGGCAATCCGGCCATCTGTCCGCAATGTTACTCCCCAAGGGCGGCATCAACTGGAAGGCTGCCAAAGCCAACCTGCCCCCATCGCGAGCCGTCATTGTTTTCTTGACGCGCACGCGCTTCCTGCTCCTGATTGCTGTTGCCAGCATAGTATTATTATTATGGCGTGGCATCCGGTCCTCTGCGTCTGAGATGCAAAGGTAGGCTCGGCGCCCTCGACGCTTCCTGGCTCACAGCTAACGCATATAGCTTCTACTGCTGGGGCCCCAGCAAATCGCCCATGGAGATGACCCCGAACGAGCACGCCTCGTGGACTGCACGGCTGCAGACGCCGGTGATCTTCAACCACCACGCACCCTTGACGATCAACTCGACAACAATAGAGCACGTCAACCTGAACCCTATCCGGTCCACCCGCAAGGCTGTGGCCAACGAGGAGCGCGTCCTGATTCTCACGCCGATCAAGGACGCCGCGCCGTATCTGTCCAAGTACTTTGAGCTGATCTCGGAGCTCACGTACCCCCACCATCTCATCGACCTTGCATTCCTTGTGTCTGACTCGACGGACGACACCCTGGCTGTCCTGGCCATGGAGCTGGACCGGATCCAGAAGCGCCCCGACAAGATCCCCTTCCACAGCGCCATTGTCGTCGAGAAGGACTTTGACTTCCACCTCAGCCAGGACGTCGCCGAGCGCCACTCGTTCGAGGCACAGGGACCCCGGCGCAAGGCTCTGGGCCGCGCGCGCAACTACCTCTTGTCGACTGCGCTGAAGCCCGAGCATTCGTGGGTGTATTGGCGCGACGTGGACATTGTCGAGAGCCCCAAGCGCATCCTCGAGGACTTTATCGCCCATGACCGCGATATCCTTGTTCCCAGTATGTCAATTGCCAGGATCATTGGGCGTGGTGGACGGATTGCGTTTTTCAATGCCTGTTTTTTTTTTTTTTTGTTTTCTACTCTACTGACACGAGACAGACATTTGGTTCCACCGGTATAGAGACGGCCGCGACATTGAGGGACGATGTAAGACAGGCCCTGGACCCGGACCCGTTTGTCGGAAAATCTGCTCCTGACTACATATGCTGACAAAAGCGCGATAGTCGACTACAACTCGTGGGTCGAGTCGGACAAGGCCCGGAGGCTTACTGCCAGCCTGGACCGGGACGTGGTTCTCGCAGAGGGTGAGCCTTTTTTGCTGCTTCCCTTGTTGCACTACGCCCCATGCACACGGCTAACCACCTCCCAGGCTACAAGCAGTACGATACCGGCCGGACGTACATGGCACGCATGGGCGACTGGCGCAACGACAAGGATGAGGAGATTGAGCTGGATGGCATTGGCGGCGTCAATATTCTCGTCAAGGCCGACGTCCACCGCTCGGGCATCAACTTCCCCTGCTACGCCTTTGAGAACCAAGCCGAGACCGAGGGCTTTGCAAAGATGGCCAAGCGCGCCGGCTACGGCGTGTACGGCCTCCCCAACTATGTCGTCTGGCACATTGACACTGAGGAGAAGGGCGGCAACGCGTAATCGCGCTCGCCTGTCGTCTCACTCACCCCCGCTGCTTTTTTTCGCGAACGCTAGTGCTCTTCTTCTTATTATTCCATTTTACATGCGGCTTGTTCAGACGAACGAGGCGTTCTACGGTGTTCCGGGGGACCTTTTGTCTTTCCGTCTTCTGTCACAACGGCCACTTTCCCTTTCCCCCCCCCTCCCTTTCCCTTGTTGTACAATGCCTTTGAGCTCGATTACATAACGCACCAACACACATAGCGGTTGCACGCTGCTCTCCCGGGCCACAAGCTCTCGAAGCTAGATGTACCGCAACGGTGCGCTGGAAGTACCAGCCTATGTTTGATCTCGGACTTTGTTTTCCTCTTGCGTGCGTGCTGTCTCTTTTTTCTTTCTTCTCGTTCTGCTGGGTTCTTTTGCGCATTGGAAGGCCCAGGATCTAGGTGCCAGGGTTCTTCTCTACATTATGTATTTTGGAGAGGCGTGCGTATAGCGTAATAGAGTATTTGCATTTTAATCCGACAAGAGAAAAGAGGGTGGTTTCCGATTGTGACATGAAAGAGGCATTCGTCAAGCCTTGAGCAGTACATTGGTCCAGGGAGAAGATTGTGGCATCTTTATCTTTCATCCTGTCCTTGCCATATTCACCGTATGGGCTTCTTTGACCGTGAAAAGCCCCCTGCACATGCAACTGGCCGCGCCTCTACACTGCCGCACGTTGCACGCATGCCCGTCGGTCCGTGGTATGATCAGAAATGCTGTTTTTGTTGTTCTATGTTCATATATGATACAAAAGACACGCATCCACCGCCCGACCCGCCCATCCATCCCGATATAGATCCAGCCCAGTGCGCATTGTAGATTGATATGCACAACTTTGTTCGCTGGTCCCGGCAGCCGATTCATTCTCCAAAACGAGGTTTTCTGGAAAGGTAAGGTGTTTGTGGATGAGGTCGATGTGCAGGGCTGACACGAACTGCCGATCGTCGATCCCGTGCCATTGTCGTCGTTTGAGCTCTTGGTTCTGCCGTCCCGCTGTCTTTCCAGCCGCTGCAGGTCTCTTTATCCCCCCCAAGCCAATGAGCCACCTCGTCTCGTCCCCCGCCTCGTCCCCCGCCTCGTCCCCGGCCATCCGCCGCCGCTCCTTAGTGGCTCTTGATGACCTCGATCGTGTCCAGCTCTTGGCGCTCCTTGATCTCGGCCTCGATCTGCTTGATGAGCGGAAGCAGGTATGGGACGTCCTCCTCGGGCTTGGTCCACTCCGCCTTGGGCAGCAGCTTGTGCTGCAAGCTGAGCTGCGTGGCGCGGCGCATGCGGAAGACGCGGTCGTAGTTCTCCTTGGGCGAGAGGCGCTTGATGGCCTGCTGAACAACGTCGTTCTCCTCGGGGATCAGGTCGTCGGCGCGGAGGCCCATCTGGCGGTAGCCGGCGAGCTCGACATACCAGTTGGCGACGGGCTTGAGGGCCTTCAGCAGCCATGGCCGCTGGAAGATGAACGGGGCCAGCGTAGGGTACGACATGTTGGGCGAGAGACGAATTGACGAATTGAGAGGAAGCAGGGAGATTGAGGTTCTGTCGCGTCGTGCGGTCCGCGGTGGGTGGGCAATCGCAGGCAGTCGTGGCGTGGTGACCTCGGGTTGTGGTGATGGTTTGATTTCGTGTCGCTATTTTGGGTTTTTTCCGCCTCTGCAGGCGCTGTCTCCCGCAAAAGTTCCTCAAATTCCCGCCAGCCCGAGTATGAGAGCCAATTGTGGAGCCCTCCGTCAGCCCAAAAAGCCGCGAATTCGATTGGCTAGGTCATGTGATATTGAGGAGCTCTGTTTCTGCCTCAGGCCAAAATGAATGTATTATTACGTAAGTCGTATGACCGCCCGGTTTCAGAGCTCGGCTTCGGCCGTCTCTCCGCTGTCTGCAGCTGTCGAGACAAACGGCCTCTGTTTCCGGTTTATAAATATTTGTCTTAGGCCATTGTGCTGCAGCTCGACACGGGTTGGGAGCAAGCTGGAAGCAAGCCGCAGCCGTGCTTTGGGCAGGCTATTTTCGGCAATCACACATTGCTCTTGCCTCACAACTGGCAAAGCCGGCGGCTTTACACACAAGCGGGTCGCAATGGCGTCTACGCACCGGTTCTCGGCAGGAGCGCCCCCAAATCCCCAGAGCAGCTGCTTTCCCTGGGTTTGGCAAGTACGAATGTCTCTCGTAGGGCGTCTTCGAAAGGCGCAGCTGTCAAAAGAGGCTCCGTCCAAAGAGGGCAAGCTAATACCGGCCCATGCTCGTAAACCCCTCTTTCCTCTCTCCCCTTCCGATCTCCGTGCCGTGATCTCCCCCGACACAAATGCGAGGACAGTGAACGCAGGCGAATCCGATTAGGAAGCTGGGACCCGAGACCGCAGTCGCCGTATACAGCACCTGCCCGTTTCTCTTCTCCATACATAAAGTGCCCTCCCTCCTTCCCTCTTTCCCGTAACAACGGAAAGACTCCCACCGTATAATATAGCCCCGATGTCATCTCGCATTGTGCGCCTCTGCTCTCCCACGTCGTTTTTCTCACCTCTCGCCGCCTCTGCCCTCCGGCCTCTGCCTGCCAGCAAGGGCCTTTTCCGCTTCCAGCAGCTGCCGCGCGCCATGGCCACCTCGACTCCCACGACCGAGTGGCTCGCCGTCATCCCCGACTTCCCCAACGCCACGGCCAAGCGCCTCGAGGTCCGCCCGTATGTTTTCCCCTGGCCACGGTCTGAGACGTAACGGCTGTGCCTGGGCGGCCCGTGGCTGTTGACGGGCTTCTTGGCTTTTCCTGATTGCACATGCTGACGGCAGCCCTTGCGCAGCACGCACTTTGCCGACCTCGAGGTGACCAAGAGCACCGGCGTGCTCAAGTTTGGCGGTATGTTTTTGTCTCTTGTGGGCTTGCTTTTTTATCTTCGTTGCCTATACTCATGATTGCCGCGGCCCAGGCGCTGTTCTGAACGACAAGCCGTCCGACCCTGCGGACCCCAAGACCTACGACTTTGCCGGCAGCACACTTATTGTTCTGGCCGACTCGAAGCAGGACGTCATTGATTTTTTGAAGAAGGACGTCTACGCCAGGGAACGTGTCTGGGACGTCGACAATGTACGTTTCTTGCATACAAACGTTTGCTTTTATTTACTTTGCTGACAGGTTGCTCCAGGCCCAGATCTACGCCCTCCGCACTGCTTTCCGCATCCCATAAATGTGTGATATCTCCCGCAGCAACATAAATGCGCTAGGTCCGTGATTTTGACAAATGTATACGATTTCATATTGAATGTCATATGTGCAGTGTCTGTCAACTGCCACTGAAACAAACGTCGACGTTTGTCAGGCGCCTGTCTGGGAGATACAAAATTTGCCAATAAAAATACGTATATATAAAGAAAGAATAGCCAAGTGACAAAGGAGCAAAAGGCACACAAGCGTGCAGAAAAATACAGAGCGGTCTCGTACCAGGACCCTATACAACATCATGAACCACTGAGAAAACAACCAAGACGCAACCCAAAAAGTAAACAAGAAGAGGATTAAAACTCCAGACACAAACAGAAATTCCGCCGAGAACAACTAATCGTTGTCGTCGTTGGCTTTGTCCTCGGCCGCTATCCGGAGCTCGTAGTTGAGCTCAAAGCATTCCGCCAAGAGCTCTGTGACGTTGCCTTGGCCTTCGGGAATGTCCCCGCCGACCATGAACTTGCCATCCACGCGCATGTTGTCGATGGAGTTGAGCTAGATGGATGGCTTGTTAGAAGCAAAGCACGCTGAAACAGTGAGGCACAAAGCCGGGCGGACCGTTGCATCATACCTTCATGCTGTATGGGTAGAGCTCTCTCGAGGACGTGACGCCGCCAGACTCCTTGACCTCCAACAAACAGCGCTTCAGAGTCAGCAGCTGGTTGTACACCGGCAGCAGAGCCTCCGAGACTGGCTCGGACGAAATCATGAGCGAGTACACGAGGCCGTAGCTGCGGCGGATTAGGTACAGACAGGTCTGCTTGGTCAGCACACGTCGAAAACCAGCTGTGGCCTAGGTGAAGAGATTTTTTTTACTCACTCGTTGCACATAAAGCTCGGCGGGCCGGCCTTCTTCGTCGACCCAGTTGCCGTCCACGCGGGCCTCGTCAAACTTGTCGAGCTGGCGCTGGAAGTCGTAGAGATCCGTCTCGCGCAGCGACCATGCCTGTGTGATGGACAGTTTCTCGAGCTCGTTACGGATACCGACGAGGGTGTTGTACATTGACTTGAACTCGTCGGGAATGACCCCCTTGCGCTCGAGAACAATGTCTGCCCACTGCAGGCATCTGCTCAGCAGCTCCGACACCTCTTCGTTGCCGGCTGGCACCTTGCCCTCATCGTTGACAAAGTTGCCATCCACGCGCTTCTCGTCAATCTCTTTCAGCTGGGCCTTGAACTTTTGAACTTCGTTGGTGGGAAACTGCGGGGCGTCAGTGACAAACGGTCGGACGGCGACGCAAGAAAAGACAAATTCACCGCGGAAAGCAAAAAAAGGGCAAACCGAAATGAAGAATACGCACCCGAGGTTTTGTGTTGGCGAGAGACATGGAGCGCAGGATGGAAATCAGCTTCTCGTGAATCGCTGGCAGCGGTGCCTCGAGCTTCTGGACCTTCTCCTGCAGCTTCTTGATCGACTCCTGGCACTGCTCGACCTGGTGACCCATGAGCTCTGCAAGGTACGGTGAGCTGGTCGCGTCGGGGTTCTGGACAATCGAGTGGATGGACTCGAGCGTGTGCGTGATGCTCTCCAGGTCCTTGGCAGAAAACAGGTTGGCCTCTGTCAGGTGGTCGAGGAGGCGGCGGATGGTGGACGTCAGCGCATACGCTGCCGGCGCCTCGTTCGTGCGGCCGATTGTCATGAAAAAGAGCGAAAGCAGCTGGAAGCAGCTCTCGAGCACGCGGTCCACTGGCAAAGGGCATTGTCAGGAAAACGAACAATGCGACCAAAAAAAGAAAAGAAAAAGCAGGGGACACCCACGCCTGTTTTGCCCGGCATTCTTGCCTTCGCGCACCTCGCGCAGCCGGCGCACCTGCTCGATGGTGTCGTTGTAGATCTCGAGCACGTCCTGGCTGCGGATGTACTTGGTGCGGTCCTGCTTGAGCAGCAGCAGGCGGTCTCGGATGGACTCGAGGTTGGCGAGGATCTCTTTCTCGCGGGCGTCCCGCGGTGCCGGAATAGCCGGTGTATCCATTTCGGAGGACGGTCTTGTGCGGCGCACGCTGGCTAGAGGAATGGAAAGCGACAAAGGCGAGAATCCAAGGCGGCCCGAGACAACGGTCGGCGAGTCGCAGGGACGAGGCTCGTGGTGGAAAAGATGGGCTGTGTGGGTGCAGTGACGTCTGGCGATTTTCGTCCTGGGAAGGTGATCGGCTCAGCGCAGGTACCCACCTGCTGACACAGCGCTGCGATTGGGGATGTGCGGACAGAGAGAGCAAGAGGCAAGAACGGGGGCTGAAGGCACTGTCTTGCACGGCTGGGCGAGTTTGTTGTCTCGGAGAGGATGCAGACGAAGCAGGAAGGCGACGGAACAGGAAGGCGAGACCCGTCAATGGCCTAGTACGTACGTATTATTGCTCCTTCAAGCTTGATGGTTATCGCAGGTCTTTTGGGGGGTGCGATCGAACGGTTCAAGCCCCCACCCAATAAAGCAGCCACGAACTACTCTGTACAGTTAGGTATTGAATGCTTCACTTTACGAGGAACCTTTGTCGAGGCTCTCCGTTTGTGCAGGTGTAGTTTTCTCAGAATCCGTCTTAATATTTTTCCAGTCGCAGCTGCCGTGCATTTGCTCTAATGTAGAGCTCCTTCCTGCCCCAGCTACGCAATGCACTGTTTGCAGTGGTGATCTGGGTCGTTCTTTCTTGTCCCGCTAAGGACGCAGCCGGCAGCCACTTTCACTGGCTCATCGTCATTGGGAGGGGAAGGTGGACCGATCAGTCAAGCGGCGAAGGAGGGGTTCTGGTCGTATTATATAATCAAGCCTTACGGAGAACCGCAGTTCCGGAAACCCTGTTTTTCCGCAACCGAATCTGGCTCCACCCCCTCTGTCGGCAGCAAAAATCTGGTGAGGGTTTCTCCACCAGCGCACACAAACCCTCTGGTGCCATTTTTTCTGCTAAGTGGACTGTCCCTGCTAGAATAGGCACAGTAGGCAAAAAAAATTAAACCCATTTTGCAACGCAGCTTTTGAATTTTACAGATTTCAGAAGAAACAACCACCCGACAATCCGTTTCTGCACCCCGGAACAACAACCCCAACAACCTTTGCGATGTCTACTGCTGAGCTTGCTACGTCGTACGCGGCGCTGATCCTGGCCGACGACGCCGTCGAGATCACGGTGCGTCTCCCGCGGCCGATATTCCTGCCGACGCCGATGCTGTTCCCCGCGACGACCGAGCACGACTGAAGGCTGCCGGAACGACTGGAGGGATGACGGAGTGGGAGCGAGGGTGCCCTGTCCGTCGGGTCTGCACAGTCGATACGGGGCTTCTCGCGCCAAGTCAGCGGGGCGACAGCACGGCCGGCACTCTTTCTATGGCAATGGAAGGCTGACCCGGGATTTTTCTGCACAGGCCGACAAGATCAACACCCTCATCAAGGCCGCCAACGTCGAGGTCGAGCCCATCTGGGCCAACCTGTTCGCCAAGGTACGATAACGAGTCGCGGCGCACACGAGCCGGGAGCAAGTCGAAGAGAGATGGGGGGCGACATGGCATTGGATCTAGATCGAATACACGACAGCAGGAGTCGACAGACATGATCCAAGAGAGAGGAAGGCCAAGAGAGACAGCGACCACAGAAAGACGTGGAGAGACGACGATCATAGACCGTGCTCATATCGCCCTCCTTTTTCTTCGACTCGCCGACGACGATCCCATGCAACACGCATCTCGAAATCAACCGCAAGAACACTGTGCTAACTGACAACCCCACAGGCTCTCGAGGGCAAGGACGTCAAGGACCTGCTGTCCAACGTCGGCTCGGGCGGCGGTGCTGCCGCCCCCGCTGCCGGTGGTGCCGCCGGCGGTGCTGCTGCCGCTGCCGAGGAGACCAAGGAGGAGGAGAAGGAGGAGGAGAAGGAGGAGTCCGACGACGACATGGGCTTCGGTCTGTTTGACTAAGCGCCCCGGCCTTTTTCGTTGTGTCTCTTTTTCCTTGTTTCCGGCTTTTGCCCCGACCTCTCTTTTCAAATTGAAACAACTCAAAATAGAAATGGAGCGGAGGGGAGGAATCTTACAACGGCTTGGGTTACATTGGTGTTCAAACCCCTGCGGGCGCCCTGCTTGCTTTTGTACTTTTCATCACGGCAGAACAAAAAGTTGAAAAAAATTACAAAAACCAACTAAAAACAGCCGGGCCACTTCTGCACATGAGCGTCAGGGACAGTCTGAACTGCAAGGCTCACCAGGCTCATGTGCCGTGCCCAGTATCTGGGGCAGGTAATATAGTATGCCTTGATAAGGCCGACGAATGTGGGTTGTTAACGGAGACAGCAAACCGCTTGAAAGGGGAAATATATTTTTCTTTCAAATATGCTTCGTTGTGATGCCGGTTCGAATGGCTCGTGTTCTTCCTTCTTTTTCCTATCAAATCCGCGTGCTGCGTCTCCCTCCCGTTCAAGCCGTAAGCCTGTCGGTCGTCTCTAGGGTCGAGTCCCATCATCCACAATCACAATGCTGTGCTCTTCGCATACATCATTGCACGCGGAGCACGGCACTGGGTGCCAGGCCCAGCTCCCGCAGCGTCTTGCTCAAATCGGTGGCACCCTCAAACGTCTTCCGAGGGAAGGTTAGCTCGAATTTGGCGGCCTTGAAGCCGTCGTCCGCCTCCAGCGCCTGGGCCACCTCAAACAGCGTCGCCTCGGCATCAAAGGTCTTTTGGACGTTCCCTGTAGGCAGCTGCAGGCGGAGACGGGCCTGGCTAGCAGACGAAGAGGTAGACGATGCAATTGCGGCAGCTAGACCACCACCAGACGGTGCTGCTGGTGCAGCCGCAGCAGGCGCGCGGCCTTCGCGCAGGGCCTTGGCCTCCTCGGCTTTCCGGCGGCGCTCTTCCTTGTCGGCCTCGATGCGGGCCTTGATGCGCTTTTTGGCCTCGGCGTCGGCAACTTTCTCAGCGCGCTTCTTGGCAGCCTCTTTGATCCGCTCCTTGCGCTCGAGCTCCTCCTTCAGCTCCTGGGTTTCCTTGGTCGCCTTCATCCGGATTTTCTATGGGGAGGTGAGTCACTGGCTCAGTCATGCTTCAGTTCTCTCCAACCATCACACCGCATTGATAGATGTGGCTGAAATAAAATGCGGTGTGATGGCTGAATAAGCACGGTGTGGCACAATTGCATACCTCGTTCTTCTTTTGATCTTCACGGTCCGCAATGGCTTGGTTGGCGCGCTTCTCCTTAAGCCGCTGCCGCAGCTCCTGCAGACGGGCTTCCTTCTCGGCCTCGGTGAGCGGTGCAATCTCCTCGGTGGACTCTGAAAAGTCCGTGTGGCCCCTGTTTGATACATGGTCAGCACAAAGAGCACAGCCAAAACAAGAGACATATTGTGAGGCCCGTGGCACGTACGACTTGGAGGCATGGAACTCGGCCGTTGCTTGGCTGCGGAACTTCTTGCCGCACTCGTTGCACAGAAGCGACTTGGCCTCTTGGCCCGACTCGAGAGCGCTGATGGCAGCAGCCGTTGCACCGTCGTCGTCGTCCATCTCGCCATCGACGCCCTGGTTTGCCGTGCTCGCCTTCTTGAGCTCCTCGAGCGGCGTGTCCTGTGTCTCCTCGAGCCACGTGAGGGCTCCTTGGAGACCGCCAGAGCGCTTGACGGCGAGCTCGGCGCGCTCCTTGTCAAAGCCCATGTCGAGCAGGACCTCCAGGTCGGACTGCGTCATCTTGAAGTAGGGTGGAAGGGGTAGGGTTTCTGCACAGTCCTAATGTTTGTTGGGTGGTGCCGTGGGCGAGTGGCTGACAATTTCCAAGTTTTGGGACGATGGGAGTGCGTTGCTCGTGGACGACAGGGCGATGCAGCCAAATGCCAAAAGTGCAGAGAATATACACAGACTGTGCGAGACAGGCACTGTTGATTCAGTTGTGGCCTGTCAGTCGTCAATCGAGGGGAAGTTGAGGCTTGGCTTGATAAGTAAGCTAGGTTGGTTGCCTTTCGTCATGCGGAGGGCAAGCACGACCGGCAAAATGAAAGGAAGCCTATTATCGCGTGAGATGACCCAGTCTCGACGTCTCGGGGGGTGTTGCCGCTAAGCTCCAGGGGACGGTCGCTCCTTTCGGGCTCTCCTGGCCCTTCGTTGCACTGCCAACTCTCGTATCTTACGAGTAAGCACAGGGCAAGAACGAACTGCGACGACCAGCGTCCTACAGGGAGGGAGCTTCCAGGCCTCGAGCGGAGTTTTTAGCACGCCTCGAGGCCCTTCTCGTTTTGTCAGCGGGCCACCCACCAGCTGAAACCTGGCCATATTATGATGTCGCCTCGAGCCTGCCGTCCGTCGAACCTGTGCTATTTACTAATTCCATCGCCATCAACGTCCTCGATTTTCCGATCCGATTGCACAACAACACGACACAACCAGCGCACCGCGCCCCATCAACCTCGACAGTTTGTGTCCCGCAAGCCCGCCGGCCGTGTCTGCCATTGGCTTCGCTCGAACCTGCGCGCTTTTCCGGCTGCCGCACTTTATTTCTGCGCATCCCTTTTTGGACGCCATCATCAGCTTCAGCTCGGAAAAAGGACAGCGCGACGACCGCCTCTTTTCTCGCTGCCTCGGCCCGTCTGTCTGTACCGTCTCGGGTGTATCGCTTTGCAGAGGCTTCATCGGCTGCGTCACACAAACGTGCTTTCCTGCCGTCTTGAAACATCGCCATGTCTGTTGAGATCGAGCCTGCGGAGCTCGGCTTCCACCGTACGTTTCTCTCATCGCCAACGCTGGTGCTGAGCTTTGGAAGGAGTTTATTTATTGACGTCTGTGTCTTTGTGCAGGCCCGTTCACTGCCGAGGTGTCGGAAACGCTGAGAATCCGGAACCCAAATGGAACGCCGGTCGCGTTCAAGGTCAAGACCACGGCACCTAAGCAGTACGTTCTTCTCGACCGCCGACGCGCATGGGCCCAACGGAGGCCTCTCGGCTGACTCGTTTCTCTGCTCGCAGGTACTGCGTGCGTCCAAACTCGGGGCGCATCGAGCCCGATCGCGAAGTCGAAGTGACAGGTGCGGCCGCTTCCGATTCGGATTACGCCTATTTTTCTACGGCTTTTTTTCCTATGGCTTTGCATTTTCTGACAGCTTCCTGCAGTCCTCCTTCAGGCGATGAAGCAGGACCCGCCTGCCGACTACAAGTGCCGCGACAAGTTTCTGGTGCAGGCTGTTCCTATCACGGGCGACAAGGAGTTTATCAGCGTCCAAGAAATCGTACGTCTATAGACCACTGAGCTGTTGGCTCGGACCACGCGAGCTGGGGTCTGGATGCGGGCTTCTTTGTGTCTGCGAGAAGCGCACGGCTGACATGGAGCAACGCCTACAGTGGGATCGAGTCGAGAAGTCGGCCGTCCAGGAACGCAAGATCCGTGTCAGCTTCCTTGCCGCCGAGGACCCTGACGCCGTTGCCCCGACCGTGACGCCGTCCCGCCAGACGGCATCAACTGGAGTAAGCCATCATTTTCTGTGATTTGGTTGTCCTCGAGGCATTTCGAGCAGAGCTGACACCACGTCTGCAGGCTGACGCCACACCCGATGCGCCCCCACCCGCCTATGTGTCGCCACGTGAAGAGCCCCGTGTGAACGGTGTCCTGTCAACCGACGCGGCCTGGACGGACCGCAAGCCGTCTGCAAAGAGCGTGGCCTCACTTTCGCCGGCGACGCCGCAAGCGCCGGCGCCGTCCCGGGCTGTTCCCGCTCCCGTTGCTCCTGCCACCGCACCTGTTGCTTCTATCCCCGCCACGACGGCTGGCGACAAGGATGCGACGATTGCTGAACTGACTGCCAAGCTGGCCGAGGCCGAGGCCCTCATCTCGTCTCTGCGCAAGGACGGCGGCCTTCGGCAGCGCAAGGGCGCATCAAGCGGCGCGGATGTCTCAGAGAAGACGTCAGATGCGGACACAACAGCAGCTGCAAAAACAGCCCAGCTGCAGCAGGAGCTTCGGCAAGGCACGGAGGGTGTGCCGTTGCAAGTCACGGCACTCCTCGTGCTCTTCAGTTTCCTCCTGGCCTACTTCTTCTTCTGATTGCCGTTTACCGACGTCCCGACTGTTTGGAGATGAGAATGCTGCACGCCCTGGGTCGACAAGGCTCACCAGGGCAGTCTATTGAGCACAGCACCCATCGATGTTAATGTTTATGGCTGGCGGTTTTTCTTGGTGCCTTTGTGCACTTGCTTTCACCTATACTGGGAGGCTGGGGTGTTTTATCGGACCCAGTTGCCAGTTGCCCCGTGTGCAGATCGACAACGCTGCTCGCAGCGAGGCAACTGGCGGGGGCGTGTCCGTGCTGTCTTGTGCTGCCTTTCTCGATTTTGTTGCGTGCCGGGGAGCATGCAGCCTGCAGCCGCTGCTTATCATATGCTGGGCAGCATTCCTCGGTAATACGCAAAGCTGGGCCAGGTTGGGTAACAATGTGTGTCGCTTTGCTGCTGGACGCGGAAGGTCCCGAGCTTGTCTCTTTGCATGTCTGCATGCCTCTGCTTGTCTCCAGTCGATTCCCTTTTGTATTCTAGTCTGTATTTCCACCAGCAACAACGAGACGTATATATTATATGGCCTTGTGCCGCCTGTTGTCTTTTGCCAGGAAAGCTTTCATCTGATGGGGCGGGCAGGGAAGATGGCGGCCACGTGGACGTAGCACATGCGGTGCTTGCTCACAGCAGATTCCGACTTCCTCGGCTCAGGCGCAAAAGCTATGCACTGGAAGCGATTTACGAGTACATTGCGTACATATAATGTTTGTAGGTTTTTTATATATATATATATATATATTGTTATTATTAAAAAAACATTACGAATGTCTTTGCTCTCACTTGCGATATAAAGAAAACCCGGAACCACTGCCGGACACTGCCGGACACAGCAGCCTCTTTCGACGGTCCACGTCTCGGCACCATCTTACCTGGACCCCAAAAGGCGCTGAGACGCCGAGGCGGCGTGGAAAAAAGAAAGAGAGCACCAAGGCCACGGTTCACGTGGGCCTTTTTCGCGGGACAAGCGGCAAGAGCACTCCAAGCCGGCTCGCTCGTGGCCGCTTCCCTTGTCGGGGGAAAGGGCCGCCCACCTTGCCTGCCGTTTCCTTTGTCGCCGGGTACTGCTCCTGCCGCACAAGTTGGTTGTCGTCCCCCTGGCCGTAAAAGGCAGCATCATGTAAGATATATCTTACAAGCATTCCCCGTAATAGGAAACAACATCATAGCGCCTTGCCCGTTCCTTCCCCAACGGTTTTCCAGCAGGTGCCGCCAAAGCCCACACCGTTCGGCCGCCCGCGCCGATTCCCTGTATTTCTGCGATCCAGGCCGCTGGGCCCTGCGCATCTATTTACAGGCGACAGTCGCCCCTTCCACCCGCTAACGGCTGCTCGGGCAGACTTGGTTACAACGGTCTTTTGGGCTATTCTTGCCCCCATGATTAGGCCTGTCCACTTTTCTCCTCCTCCTTCGGATTTCTCGCAACTCCTCGTCTCTGCCCTCAACCACCACCGCAACAACCGCTGTTGCAAACCCCAGCCGGGCCAGCATCGCGTCGCCCCGAGTTCTCACGCACGCCCGTCCTCTCACGCAAAGCCCCCGTCACCGCCCTTTCGCAACGCCGGCCGCCGGCGGGACGCATTCTCTCGGCTTTCCCGCTCTCTCTCTCCCTTTCCATCTCTCGGCCTCTCGCAGCCTCAGCCTGGCATCGCGACGGCGCCGTTCCTGGTACTGCGTCCACCGTCGTCTGTTTTGCAGCCTGCGCCCCTCCTGCCACCCGTTTCCACCATTGCGTCTTGACTCCCGACAAGTGCATTCGAGCTCGAGCCGCTCCTCTGCATTGCCGGGCGCTCTGCCTCGCTGCTTCCGCTGCTCGGCTCTCTGCGGCGCGTCGAACAACGAGCGAACACGTCAGGCGATTAATAGCCCGCGCAGATACGAAGCGCCTGGGTGGGACACGACACGGCAACGACAGCTCATCCGCGCTCCACGGCCCGCACGCGACTTGGTGCTGCACGCAAAAACGAAGTCTGCCGCGACATCTGTCCTGAGCAGCCCTCGCTCGCCTTGCTCACGCCTTTTTCTCTCTCCCTCCACACGGCAACGGTCGTATCGCCATCTCCCGCCTCTTCCTTCATGGCTGCCCGTCGGCGATAGGGCATAAAGATAGCTTATCTCGGACAGTGCAGAAGCACGGCGTGACGTACCATGAACTCGATCGATCTGCTGTCATCGCATGTATCTCCAGCAGCTGGCGTTTCCACACCTTCGCGGTCCAACTCGCTCAGCGCGCTCGGCCTAGCCATCACGCCCGAGCGCGGCAGTGCAGGAGGTGGCGCCATCCACAGCAAAAACAGTGCCAGCAGCAGCACCCTGACTGTTGCAAAGGACTCGGCAGACGCCAGCAGCCCCCCCATGGCGAGCTTCGGCGACGAGACCACGCCGCTGATTCCACAAAAGGACATGCACGGCGCCAGCGCCGGCGGAAGTGTGCGTCGATCCAAGTGGCCGTCGCTGCCGCGGCGCATTGCCATTACTGTGTGGAACTCGATCCACTGGGTTCTGCAGACCCTGGCGGCCCCCGGCGTGTACCTGATTGCCTGCTTCTACGACGAGCACGGCAACTTTGCGCCTCTTGGTCCGTTCAAGCTCTTGTTTGGGCGGCGCCGTGACAGCATCAGCAAGAGCTCCTTGCCGCCGTATAGCGACGAAGAGGACGACTTTTCGGGCGAGAAGGAGAAGCTCCTGCAGCGAGACAGCGCCATGTCGGCCAGCCCGGGCACACGCAGCGGGCGCTTATTTTCTTCTTCCGCATCGTCCGTTCCCACGGGCAACTCGTATGCGGTGTCCTCGGAGTCCGAATCCGACTTTGACGTTGCGACAGCACAGCAAAGGAGAAAGGGCAGCAGCAACAGCACCACAAGCGGGCCGGGCCGGAGAGGCACGGCCGGCAGCCGGTCGGGCGAAGATGCGGCAGCGAGCGGCAGCGGTGCAGGCAGCGCCGGCGGCGGCAACCGGCGGTCCGTGCGGATCAAGCTGAACGACGACACGCTGCGTCAGCGGAAGCACCGCAAGGGCCAGTCGTCGGCCTCGTCGGCCTCGATACGAGGCAGCGGCAGCCACGGCGAGTTTGACGGAGGCGGCTCGAGCGGCGGCCCGACCAAGGACATTCTCGCGCAGCTCAAGTCGCCCACGTCCCCCGCCGGGGCCCTGACAAAATATCCGCGAACGCCAGCCCCGCCACGGCCGCTGATTCCCCGGCGGCAGCCCAGCTTTCTGAACCTCGAGCCCTCGGACAAGTCGCACCAGAAGACGCTGATTCTCGACCTGGACGAGACGCTCATCCACAGCATGTCGAAAGGCGGCCGCATGAGCACGGGGCACATGGTCGAGGTGCGGCTCAACACCACGTTTGTCGGCATTGGCGGGCAGCCCAGCGCCGGCCCGCAGCATCCGATCCTCTACTACGTACACAAGCGGCCATACTGTGACGAGTTTTTGCGGAGGGTGAGTGCAGCTAAAAAAAAAAAAATGAGGACGAAGCTCGTCTTTGCTAACACGCCCAGGTCTGCAAATGGTACAAGCTGGTTGTCTTCACAGCCTCGGTGCAGGAATATGCTGACCCGGTCATCGACTGGCTGGAGTCGGAGCGCAAGTTCTTCTCGGCCCGCTACTACCGCCAGCACTGCACGTACCGGCACGGCGCATTCATCAAGGACCTCAGTGCGGTGGAGCCCGACCTGAGCAAGGTGATGATCCTGGACAACAGTCCACTCAGCTATATGTTCCACCAGGGTGCGTATATATATTGGAAACAACCCCGGAAGCAACCCCTTTCCAACTCCCTACAGACGTGCTGACTTGGCAGACAATGCCATTCCCATCCAGGGCTGGATCAGCGACCACACCGACAACGACCTGCTGCACCTCGTGCCGCTGCTGGAGGGTCTTCAGTACGTCTCCGATGTCCGGGCGCTGCTGGCTCTGCGTGGCGGCGAAGACGGACGGCACATGGCATAATGGCATAACGAAATGCGACAAACGTGCAGGGCATGCGTGTTCAAGGCGATGGACCAAAAGACGAACGAGGAATTTGATACGATAGCGAATCCAGAGAATTGCACGCAAGGACGGTTATGTTCTTTTTTTCATTGTGGTGTTTGTTCTGTCTTTGTTGTAGGACGCCTGCATCGACTCCTCGTATTGGGTGGATGGTATGTGTCTCCGTCGTGTTTATTCGGCATAAGGCCACAAGCCGGGTCTTTCCCGATGCGAGATCTCTCCATCCGGGGGAAGGAACGGACGGGTGGGGCAGGTCTGCAATGTCAATGATTCACCTTTGGCCGAGCCGGGGCAACTATCACATTCCGCAAAGCATACATGGTGCGTGCTTGAACCAGTATATCTTTGATTATTTTGCCTGCGTATGTTTTCTTCTTGCCATTGCCGGGAGCTGTGGTCTCGTCTGGCGTCCCTGGTTTCCTTGTCGTTTTATTAATAACACTGTTAATCACATTCCCTTCCTCCTGCCGGTAGCCCCTTCCGTCTGTCCAAGGGATACTTGGCCCGTAGCCCAGCCCACAGCCGAGTTAGTTCCTTGCGCCTTCCTTTCCGATCGCAGCATCCTTGGTCAATCGACGCTGAGCTAAGCGTTGAGTAAAATGTGGAAAGAGCTCTCAACAAAGTCGCCCCCAGAAAGCAAAATCAAAAGGTACATATTCCTTTGTTTGGTTGTTTGTGCGGAGAAAGGGGCTCTTAGCGGGAAAACGGCTGGCCACAGGCAGGCGTTGTTGGCTGGGCCCCAAAAAGTGGTGACATCATCACGACGAAGGTGACGGCCAGGCCCCCTCCTTCCTCGTTTCCAGCAGCTCCTGCCCTGTCAAGGCGCCGTGATCTGGGAGCCGGAAAGAGACAGGCGTCAATGGGGCCAATTGAGTTGCAAAGGTACGAGTAGTCGAGGGCGGGTGCTACGGCCGATCGAGTGTGAGACACGCGGGAAGACGATGTACCTCGTACATGGCTCGCCCGTTGCTGAAAAGAGATCAACAAAGGAATGACGACAGCTTGTGTGCTCCTTCCGTCTCTGCCCTTCGGCTCATGCCTGCTCGGTACTTATTCTCGCCGGCGTATTTCTACTCGCCTTTGTGTCTCTTTTCCTTTCTTTCCCTTCTCTTCTTCTTTTTCTTTCTTCATCCAACGCAACACAGGCAACCAACCACATCGCCCACGTAAGTTCTGCCCGACCACTGCCGGCTGGTGCGGCCTCTCCTATGTCATGTCACGGGTTTCCCTGGGCCGAGGGCTATACAGCGAGACTGTGTTAAAGGAGGCGCTGTTTCCAGCATCGAAAGACATGATGGCGACATCTGCTGACACTTTACAGACCAAACAATTTCGTGCTCACAACCGCCAGCATGTCTCTGCAGTGTATGTGACAACGCCTGCCGTCCGGCTCGTCTGGCGCCGCGTGGCCTTGCTGACCACTCGCTCACAGACCTCCCCTCTGTCAAGCCCTCGGCTATTGCCCTCGGCACCATCTTCGGCCAAGGCGCTGAGATCGTCCGTACGTATCTCTCCCTCGTCCCCGTGATGGGTTTCTGCGACGGCAGTGCAACGCTGACATGCTGCAGTCCTCCAGCCCATCTTTGGCGATGCGTTTAAGCGTGCCAAGGAGGCCAACACCTCTGAGGAGTTCCTCAAGTCAAAGCAGGCCTCCTCGGCCGGCATTGCTCTCGGCACGTCCTTTGTCGGCTCCGGCCTGCGGGCCTACGGCATCGGCGCGCTCATCAACGCCACCGGCACGCTGTCGTACAAGGGCGCCGCCTACCTCGGCGCGCTCATCTTCTTTGCGACAAGCGCCCCCGGCTACGTGAGCCAGATCCTGACCGAGAAGCGTCCCCTGGACATTGTGGCCGCCAGCTTCGTTGCCCGCATCGTCGAGACGGTCGGCCTCGCGACCTTCCTCACCTGGTGGGGCACGCGGACGAACCCTTTCTAAGCGATGTGCGCGTTCGCCGGAACCCGACGAGAAGGAGGCTCTTGTGGCTTCTGCCTGCAAGAAGGAGCACCGAAGCAGCACTAGAACGGGTGTCTTTTTTTTCCCTTTACATCATATAGTCTTGGAAGAATGAAAACCATTCAGTGTTGACTTGTATATGGACTGTGTTATCAACTGGATCTTGCATCCTGGAACTCATATTCTTATTATGCAACAGAAGATGCAAAGAAAAAACCATGCCGATGACGCCGCCCAGAGAAGAAGAAAACTGCAGAAAAAAAAACAATAAAAAAAAAACCGCGTACTAAGACAAGGACTCGAGAGCAGAGGAACGAGACCAAAGACAGACAAGTGCCTAGAACCAAAAAACAAAAGCCACCTCTGGCCGGCACAGCCCGCAGGTAGGGCTTGCCTGCGCTCGCCCCTCAGATGATGCCCTTCATCTGCTTGGCGTACTCCTTCTGCGTAGTCTTGACAAAGTCCTGGTACACCTCGGCATAGCTGCCGCTGTCCTCGTCCTCGTCGTCGCTGTCGGCCTTGGCCTTTTTGGCGTCGGCGCCCTTCTTGCTCGTCCGGCCCTCGGGCTTGATCATCACCACCGACGTGGGCCGCTTCGTCCGCGCGGCCTGGCCGAGCTCGCCGCGCGAGGCCACAAACACGTAGGGCACGTTGACGTCCTCGCACGCCAGCGGCAGGTGCATAATGACCTCGGCCGGGTTGACGTCGCCGGCAATGACGACGACGCCGGGCACGCTGTCGGGCGTCGACGACGGGTTCTTGGCCGGGGCCTTGCGGAGGGCCTTGTTCACCTCCTTGACGCCGCGCAGAAGCGCCTGCTGCTTGGCGGCTAACATCGATGTCAGTACTCTGAGCGCGAAAACAAAACCAAATAAAATGAAATAAACAGCCAAAGCATTGGCAACTCACCCCGCTTGACAGTCTTAAAGACCTTTTTCTGGTACTTGTCTGCCGCCAAGGGCAAGGCAAACTCGACGAGCGCGCCGCGCACAATGGGCTTGGGCACGACCGCCGCCTTCTTTGTGGGCGCAGCCGGCGCCTCCTCCATGTCGCTGTCCGAGGCAGGCGCTGCCTGCTCCTCTGCCTCTGCCGACGCCGCCGCCGACGCCTGCAGGTGCGCGTCCAGCGCCTGCGCCAGCTTCTCCTTCTTCTGCTTCTTCTCCTTCTTGTCGCTCTTGTCTTTGCTCTTGTGCACGCCGTCCGTCTCCGACCGCTTCTTGTCCTTCTTGTCCTTCTTGTCCTTCTTCTCCTTCTTGTCCTTCTTGTCGGTCACGGCGGCCTCGGCCTCCTTGCGCTCGCGGCTGGATGCCATTGCGTTGGTCGTGTGGTTTGGTTGGCGGCGTGTTGTGAAACCGGCGGTTGCTGTCTTCTCGGGCGAGGTTGGAAAGAGTACTCAATCGCAATGTCCAATGCAGAAATGCGGGCGACTCGTAATGCAAGACGGGAGCGGCTGTTTTCACGCAGGTGGTGGAGGAGAAAGCTGCCCAGATCCTGACTTTGTCTCTGGCAGCCCAGAAAGAAAAAAAAGTTTATCAGAAAATTCACTAGCAGCACTGGCACAGTGCTCATGAACACACTTATGCACTGTTCTTATCGATACGATCACGTGGAGATACGCCTCTATGTACACTGCTTTTCGAAGACCTTCGCTTGCTGTTTCGTATTTTATGATTTTTTTGCTTTTTGGGTATCAATACTGGGCGGCCGGGCCAACGCCCGCATCCACGAAAGAGCATTCACGCCCTGCGCACATGCTTCCCCGGCTTCCTTTGCTTCTTGGGCGGCGACATCCGTTTCCGAGCTGCTCGCCGCGCCCTTCAGCAGCCGTCCCAACCTCCATCGTTAAATCTATCCTCAGTCCTTTTTGATCGCAAAGAAACCTTCGCGAACGAGGCGAGTGTCCATGCGAGTCCCGAGCGCGAGGCACAAGACCGGGGACAAAAAGAGCAAAACGTGCAAGGCAAAGCAAGAAAAAAACAGAAGCCCCCTTTATCCGCCCAGTGAGACCCCGTTGTCCACAAGTCAATCTAATGCTTGCGCCCAAAGACAACCAATTCTATCGTTCCTCTCCCGCGTTGAGTTTTTGATGGCAGCTTGGGGAAGGAGAGAATAGAAGAAAAAAAGAAAAAAAGAAAAAAGAAAAAAAAGAAAAAGAAAAAAAGAAAAACAAAAAACGTAACCGCAGAGAAAGCAGGACGTGAAAACACCAGACGCCGTTTCATGCATAGAAACACAGCAGTGTGCAGGCGGCGCGGGTTGGACAAGACGCGAGTCTCGGCCAATGGTCCCCGGCACCCGGCGACGCCGCGAGAGATTAGAAAAGTGGTGATACAGAGGAGGGTGTGCCTGTGTCGTGAGCCAACAAGAGCCAGACACACCGCAACAGCTCGCGGGAGGTGTGCGCATTAGACCTTGCGGAAATCTTGCAGCACGGGATAGATCATCTCAAAGGCCGTGTAGATCTCCTCGCGGACCTTTGCACCCGTGAGCACAATCTTGCCACTGACGAAAATCAGCAGCACGATCTTGGGCTTGATCATGCGGTAGATCAGGCCCGGGAACAGCTCCGGCTCGTAGGAGCTGAAGTTGTGATGGCGCGAGGCCAGGCCCTCCAGACGGATGGGGAACTTGATGTCGCAGGAGCCGACAATGTTCTGGATCTTGAAGTCGGTGAACTTGGCATTGAAGCCCAGCTTCTGGATGATGCGCGCGTACTTGCGGCTGGCCAGCTTGGAGTCGTCCTCGGACTTGGCACCGGTCACGACCATCTTGCCGGAGGCGAAGATGAGGGCCGTCGTCTTGGGATCGCGGATGCGCATGATGACGGCAGCAAACCGTTTCTGGCAGTCTGTTAGCCAAACACAATTCCACGAGACACAGCCCGCGACCACAGCAGCCAAGGGCAGCAGGCGCATGCGGGAAGCGGGCAATGTGCAGAGATGTGCTTGGGCAGAGAATACGAACCGGATTGTACTCGGCGTTGCGGGCGTGCAGCGCAATCGTCTTGAGATCCAGACGGCAGTCGAGGTTGACCGTCGCCACGATATTCCTTTTACAGAGGTGAACACGTGTTCTTTACGGCAAGACAGCAAACAGCACAAAATCACAGGGGACAAGACTCACTGCAACGTCGGCACGATGCCGCTCACTCCCACAGCCTGCGCCGCCGCAGCCGCCGATCCCGTGGCCGTTCCAGGCGCTGGGGCAGCAGACCCGGTCTTCGCGGTGCCGTTAGGCACGCTGCCGTCTTTTTCAGACGGGGGTGTCTGCATGGTCTCGGTTCCTCCCGGAAACGAGAGCGACGAGGGGGCCGTAAAGGCCCGAGCTTGTGCGGCGGTGGAGGGGTGCGAGTTGAGCGAGTCCATCGAAGACTGCGAGTACAGGCCCGGCGCAGGCGCGGCAGGGTTCACGACAGTAGACGACATTGCGGCGGTCGGCAGAGGCGACGACAAGAGAGAGAGAGGAGAGGACAGAGGGAGAGGAGGAGAAGCGAGACAACAGGGCAGAGAGAGCCTAGTTGAGGGCTTCAACGCATGTCAGTAGACAACTCGTCGCTCAGATATCCATCAAATGACGATGAGCAGTCCACACACTTACAACAGCCGGCGACGGGGTCGAGGGCTGATGACGGGTGTGCGAGTCTGAGTGAGGAGGCGATGAAACCGAGAGGCCGCGTTCGTCGATCGGGCGAGGGACGAGATTAGGAGGGGGAAGACGAGGATGAAAGTGAATTCGCCTCGATGAAAGGGTTCGATGCCGCCGGTGTGAAGCGGTGCGATCGATGCGTTGCCCTTGCAACGGACAGGTGGACAGAAAATCGAAAAAACAGGAAATCAGACGCTGTGCAAACGAAGCAAAATTATAATCTCAATCGCAATAGTTAAATAGCGAGAGGTGGAGGTGAAGAAAGGCAAGAAAACAGTTCCTTGAAGAAGAGAGGGGTGAGGAAGCCGTCGGGCGATTCTGCGACTGTTGTGGGCGCCGCAAAAAATCGTGGCTTGAAATGGGAGAAAAAGGGGGGTCAGGCAAATGCGCGCGAAGGAAAAGAAAATCGAGGGAGGGACATGCTGTCCTTTTATACTTCCGAGGGAAACGCACGGGCCACTGGGAAAGAGCGGGTCCGATTATGCGCTAGCTGAAATTTCTGCGAATCAGGGAGTGTTTCGCAATCGCCCCGGGGGCGTGGGCGAATGGGGAGGGGCGTCGTGAAGCGCGGTCACGTGCGGGTGGCCAACTCGCTCTGATTGGCTGCCGGGCCAGCATCTCGTGGCGAGATGTTGCCGCAGGAGCACGATGCAGTACAAGGACGCAGCGTGCACACACTTTGAGAACTCCTGGATGCGGGACACATGCGGCCAGGCGTCGTGGCGTGCCAGGGGCGCACTCACAGCAGTCGTTTCCTAGCCCGGATAGACGACACTGCCGGCGGCATCTGAGAAAGAATTTTGGGTGTGATTATACGACATGATACATCTATCGCCAAAAATGCCAGCCGCCCGCGCAATGCATGCTAACCATCATCCGTGCATCGCCCGACGCATCCTGCAGTCCAGAGCAGACATGCTTTTCGTTCCCCGCGAGCCGCCCTCTTACTCCTCCTCGTGTACCCGGCCGTGCTTGGAGTTGAGGAAGTGGTTCCTATCAAGTCAGCAAGTGCAAGTGCATGGGGCAGCGGCGGGTCGGGCAGTCCTCGCTCGACGTACTTCTCGGTGGCCCACTGCATGATGTAGTAGCCGCCAATGAACGCCGGGGCCCAGTAGAGGACCTGCCGGGAAAACCGCCGCCAGGTGTTGAAGATGGCGTCGTGGCCGGCGCCCGCAAAGGGGTTCTGACGGTTGGGCGCAATGCCGTAGGACACAATGCCGCGCTGCTTGCTGGTGTCGGGAGCTGTAGTCTGTCAGCGTGCCGGTCCGGAGTAGAATGCGGGCGGTGCGGCGGTGCGGTCGGCAGCCCACGTCCAAAGCCTTCTCGTCGGCAGCCTCGTCGGCAGCCTCGTCGGCAGCCTCAGAGGACCGTCTGTACTCGATGCATCTTTGACGTAGCGTCCGCTCTCCATTGCTCCCTTGACTTTTCCGCCTTTTGGTTGCCCGTCTCTGCCGAGCGCTCCGTTCACGGCAACTTACCCATCTTGCCCCAGGTGCCAATGAAGCTAGACAAACACGTTAGCCCGCCGTTTCTAGACAAAAGCGCTGCTGCGCATCCGCAAACGTGCAGAGCTGGCGCGGCCGGAGCTGTGCGCCGGCCGCCGAGCCGCAGCAGAGCTCGGCCACGGCGCAGCGGAACCGGGACAGGCGCGAGACGAGGGAGGCGTACTGGCCGTATTTTCCTAGCGGGGTGTCACCGCCGCCGCTGCGGAGCATCTGAGAGGGACGCATCTTGGTCGATTTGCGTTGGGCCGGGGGGGGCGGAACTGGGTAGAGTTGGTGGTTTGTGGTTGTCGCGGTGTCGCAGTGTCGCGGGAAGAACACTCAGTCGATGCGTCGAAAACGAGAGAATTTCAGGATGCCGAATGGGAGTTGTCGGAATGGTCAATTGGCGGCCATGCGCGATTCCCATTGCGGCCTAGCTCCAGTATTCGGATGACGAGGATAATCCGGCCCGGCGCCTCGCTGGGGGTGGGGCAGCAAAAGCGGAGGGCAGGCTGACAGTTGCGTAGTATGGCCGGGGAGCACGGCAAAAAAGCTAGCAGCCACAAACGACGACAACCGCACCACGCTCTCCCCGACACCACCGCCCGCCATGGCCAACGTTCTCGGCTTCATCTACAAGGCGGCCGTGCCCGCCGTCATCGGCGTAAGCGTGCTGCAGTCGTCCATGTACGACGTGCGGGGCGGCTCGCGCGCCGTCATCTTCGACCGGCTGACGGGCGTCAAGGACCAGGTCGTCAGCGAGGGCACGCACTTTCTCGTGCCGTGGCTGCAGCGCAGCATCATCTTTGACGTGCGCACCAAGCCGCGCAACATTGCCACGACCACGGGCAGCAAGGACCTGCAGATGGTCAGCCTGACGCTGCGCGTGCTGCACCGCCCCGAGGTCCAGGCCCTGCCCAAGATCTACCAGAACCTCGGCCACGACTACGACGAGCGCGTGCTGCCGTCCATTGGCAACGAGGTGCTCAAGGCCATTGTCGCGCAGTTTGACGCCGCCGAGCTGATCACCCAGCGCGAGGCCGTCTCGCAGCGCATCCGCGCCGACCTGACCAAGCGCGCCCACGAGTTCAACATTGCCCTCGAGGACGTCTCCATCACCCACATGACCTTTGGCAAGGAGTTTACAAAGGCCGTCGAGCAGAAGCAGATTGCCCAGCAGGACGCCGAGCGCGCGCGCTTCATCGTCGAGCGCGCCGAGCAGGAGCGCCAGGCCAACGTCATCCGCGCCGAGGGCGAGGCCGAGAGCGCCGACACCATCAGCCGCGCCATTGCCAAGTCGGGCGACGGCCTCATCCAGATCCGCAAGATCGAGGCCAGCCGCGAGATCGCCCAGACGCTGGCCGCCAACCCCAACGTGGCCTACATCCCGGGCGGCAAGCAGGGCACCAACATTCTGCTCAACGCCGGCCGGGCATAGACGGCCAAGAGCGGGCGCACGACAAAAGGAGAAGAAGAGGGACCGTCACGGTCGTCCGAGGACTGGGAAAACCACGATTTACTGGCGTCATTTTGCTTTCTGTTTGGCCTGTCATCCATCTCCTGTACACTACACATCGCTTTTCCCATTTACAAATCACAACTACGCTTTTCACAACACGGTACCTGTGCGTTCACGGAGAACAAAACCCTGTATTCAACGCCGAAAAGGCAAAAAGAAACGCCGCCGCTGTGCAATGCGTAATGCGGAACAATCAAAGAAGCCCGTGGGAGAAGCCCTTGGAGAAGCCCGTGGGCCTGGCTACAAGATACTCGAGACAACAATGTACCGTGGACCGCGAGATCTCCTCTTACGCTCCCCTGGCCATCTCGCCGTTGACCAGCGTCCAGCCTTGCCGCCGCATGTCGGCCCATTTCGTCTTGATCTTTGTGAGCACCAGCTCGCCCGCGACGCGCGCATCTTCGGCACTGTCGTGGCCGTTTGCGCCGCCGGTCTGGATCGCCCGGTCCATATGCTCCTTGGCGAGAGCCCGCAGGCTGTACCGGACAGGCAGGCCTTTGGGGTGAGGGAACAGCAGCGCCGTGTCTGAGATCCGGTTGTGCACCATCCGCAGCGCCTTGAGGTCGTTCTCGAGCGCGTGGCCGATCAGGACCGTCTCCGGCGAGATGAGGCTCTGCAAGAGTGTCCGGGCCATCTCGGGCGACTCGACGATGCGCATGATGGGCCGTTCCGGCCGTTCGGATGCGCTGTCTGTCACGCTTGAGGCTGCCCCCCTCTCCTCGCCGATTCGTGTCTTGTTCGCTTCCGTGCTGTAGGGGATCGCGTTGCTGAAATCGGCCGCAAAGACGCCCGAGAAGCGCGAGTTGAAATCGATAATGGCCCCCTTGGGCCGCACAAGCACATCGAGCAGCGCCTCGCCGCTCGGCCACCTTGTTGCCGTGAGCCGCACAACCTCCATGCCGTACACCGTGTAGGCCATCTCGCAGTCAAAGCAGACAGCCGGCTCCGGGGGCTGCGGGCCCGCAGCGGCGGGCGTCTCTTCAAAGTTCCACAACGCGGCCAGGCGCTTTGGGTCAGACACTTTGAACACGTGGCTGGGCGCTTTCTCGCACCCCCTGGCACTGGCGCCGTCCGCGGTGGACACGTTGCAGCAGCTGAAGACCTGCGACGATCGGTTGAGCCGGCCAGGATGGTGCTGGCACGGACCGCCCGCCGTCAGCGCACCGTCTTCTTCGCGCCGGTCGGGGAACACCTGGAACCGGCGAGCGGAGCACCGCTCACACTGCTCCCAGCCTTTGGAGACCTCCGTGGCGTCTCGCGCCTTCTTGATGTCGGCGTCGGTCGGCACAGCAGGGACATAGCCGTGGTTGGCGAGCTTTTCAATGGGCGTGAGAAAGTGCTTCTGCAGCAAGACGAGCTCTTGGCTCACCGGCAGTCCTGTGACAATCGGCTTCGGTGGAGACGATACGGCGGTGGCTGCAGAAGAGGCCTCGGTTTCCTTTTCCTTCGCCGCTGGCGCCGCTGTCGAGGGACCAGAAGCGGCGCTCTGGCGAGCCTGCCGAGCCTTCTCCCTGATCTCTTTTTGCACCTTGACCCACTGGCCGACAGTCATGCGCTTGAACTCCATGATGCGATGCTTGAGCGTGTCCGAGTAAACGGACGAGGACTTGGTCGTAGCGTGCTGCTCCTCCATATCGAGAGCCATCCAAATCAAGCCTTGCGGGCTCAGGTGGTACTGCTTTCTGTCCTCGGGCCGTTCCTTTGACAAAGACAGCTGCTGGTTCAGCCGCGAAAACTCCTGATGCAGCAGCTTGACCAGCCGCAGCCGGATTTCGTGTTTTGCCGGCGCCTTGGTCACGTAACGTGGGTTGAGCGTCTCGGGCTTGCGCTTTTCCAGCAGCGGGGGGGCCTTTGGCTTGTGCAGAGCGGCCGGCAAAGCAGACGGGCCAGAAGAGGCAGCGCTCACAGGGCCGTCATGCGGTTTTGGTGGTGAGGCGTCGGCAGCCGCAGGTCGCTCAGACCGCGGTTCTGCATTTTCTGCACGGTCCGGCGAGACAAGCCGCTTTCGCTTGAGAACTGAAGGAGACTCGCGTCTCGTGCTGCCTGGCTGAAAGGGCGCGGCATTTGGAGACAGCCTCGTGGGGTTGGGGTTCACGGGGGTCGCCGCAGCGTCAACAGAGTCTGTCGAACGAGACAGCTCCAACGGCCGCGACGGCTCCGACGGGCCAGACGACGCCGAGCTTCTTTCTTCGGGCGAAGGCCGGAAGAGCGGGGCGTGGGACGTTGGAGGTGGCGTTTTTGATGCTTCGTCTCCAGCGTGAGACGTCTTGATCCGCTTGTCCGAGCCGGAGCTGCCGTGGACGGAGTTCATACGGCCGGTCACCGGTGTTATCGGAAGAGAAACGGCTGGGACAGAAGAGCTGCTTGCGGTGGCTTCCGGGTGGCCAAAGAGACAACCGATATTCTCGCAGCTGGATCCTTTAGGACACGGTATGTGCTTGAGGATCAGGGGGAAGGACATTGCGGGAAGAGGGCGCGCATCTCCTGCACGTCTTTCGTCCTGGGGGTTCTATAGGCGCGGCAGAGTTCAGAAGGGGACACAAGACAGCCCAAGCCGTTCCATTGGCTGTCGATGGGCGGAAAAGCATGCGTGGTAGAGATGCTTCACTGGCGATGCTTATGTCAGTTCGGGCAAGGCTGGCGGAAGCGGTAGCGAGGATGGCAGGGCCGATTCCGTGTCCGCCGCCGCGGACGCAACACACGAGCAGATGAAATGATGGATCAATGCTGTGGAATGATGTGGACAGCCGGAGAAAGGTGGAATGGAATTCGGAAATTGAGTTGTTGTCGAGTTTCGGTCGAGGTAGTCGAGGCTGGACGCGGATCTCAGCGTTGGGAAGGTACGAAGTACGTCCAGGGTGTCTTATCGATAAGCACCGGCGTTTGCACTTTCCGTGCTATTTATACTATGCAATTACGCTGCTCTGCGCGGCCAAGTCTATGCTATTATCGAAGCGAGTCGCTTCTGTCTATGATGCCGTATGCCCTTCCTAATATATGCTTGCTTGTAAATGCCAAGTACAGAAAAATCCCAAAGAAAATAAATAATGTACAAAATGCCACGCACGAATGCTATGACGTAAGTGGGTATGCTGCGAGAAACGAAAAAGCACGACGGACGACGGAAGCTTGCTCAGATCACAAACTCCTCATGGATGAAATGGCGCAGGACGGTCTTGCCCTCGTCGAAGCGCGGCGACTCGTGACGCACGATGATGGCGGCATGGCTGTGGTGCACGTTGCGGATCCAGACGCGGTACTTGCGCCAGCCCAGGCTGTTAAGGCTGTCGATCATCTTGAACTGCTCGGGGGACAGGGCCAGCAGCGAGCCGTCCAGGGCCGTGGCCGCACCGCTGGCGGCCGTGCTCTTTCTGAGCAGGGGCGGCTGCTGCTCCGTGCCGCCTTGGGCGATGGACTCGAGATCCGAGTCCGAGTCGGTGGGCGAGATGAACTCGGGCTCGCGCGACGTGTTGACGTCCTCGTAGGCGTCCTCGACGGTGTCCCGCAGACCCTTGATCCACAGCGGGACGCGGTAGTCTTTGATGTCGATGCCGGCCAGGCCGCTCGCGTGCAGCTTCAGCCGCTTGCTGCTCTGCACGTGCTGGTAGGCGGAGTTGATCAGAAAGAGCGTCAGCCCCAGCGGCAGCAGCAGCGCAAACGCCAGCATGGGCGCGGCCTCGAGGAGCGCTATGCGCCGGTCGCGGTTCCAGGGCTTGGCCAGGAAGCGACGCAGCGCCTTGCCGGGGGACTCGGTGCCCCGCTTGCGGGCCTCGCGCTCGGCCGCCGCCTCACCGTTCTCCCGGCGCCGGCGCACGCGCTGCATGGCCTGGGCCAGGCGGTCGAGCACCACGGGCTCGTCGGGGTCCAGGAGCGTTTCGCCGTAGCCGGGCACGTACCTGAGTGGCAGGTCTCCGATCTCGCCGCCCTCGGTGGCCACCTCGGCAAAGGGATCTGTCTTGGAAATGGCCGTGGTGTAGTAGACGGCGCTGCGGTCGTTGACAATGTTGGCGTACAGCGTGCGGCGCTTGAACCGGCGCAGGCCGGCCATGAAGATGGACTCGGTGTCGGTCATGATGGCCAGCAGGGGCCGCCCCGTGTCGCGGAACGTGTCAATGCCAAACAGCTGCCGGCCCGAGACGCTGACTGTGCGCGCGCCAATGGCGTTGAAGACGGTGCTGAAGGCGCCGCGTGCCGGCGACCGCGCGCCCACAAACGGGCTGGCAAAGGCCGTAAAGTTCTTGCACTCGAGCTTGTCCAAGACGCCCTTGGCGTGCAGCAGGCCGACGGCATACCGTGCCACCAGACCGCCCAGAGAGTAGCCAATGACGCTCAGCTTGGTGATGCTGGCGCCCTTGGCCTCGGCGGTCCTCAGGGCCTCCTCAATCTCGAGGCACACGCGCTCGCCGCCCGTGTCGATGCCGTCGTAGGTGTAGTATCCACTGTTGCTCTCGGCGACGAGGATATGCAGCTGGTCTTCGGAGTAGGCATCGCGCAGCGCAGCAGCCACGGACGCAAGGTGTTCCGGCTGGCCCCAAAGCTAGAGGTGTCAGTTTTGGGTACGGTGTAGAGACAACAGGCATGGATGCAGCATACCCCGTGGACCAGCACACAGAGGTGGTCTGCTTTGGCGCTGCCGCCGTTGTACTCGCTCATTGTGAAGAAGCAGGGGGGGTGAGATTGCTGGAGGTGCTAGCAACAAATGCAACAGATGGGCTGCAGACGCCACGGAAGCGAGCGAGTGCTGCTGCTCTTGCACGCTGAGGAAAGGCGAGTGGCGATGTGGCAAGAAAGGTGAAGCAGGTTGAAAAACCGGGACGCCCGGCGGCTTTAATAAACAAGGCTGCTGCGGACTGCAAAGGAGTACGAGTACTCGTAGCTAGGGCAAGGCAGAAGAAGGCTTTGCTCGTGCTCGTAAGATATTATGCCATGGATCCCGAGCCGTCTGAAGCTCTGGGTCTGGGCCTGCTGGTGGTGGCCAAGCAATCCGAGGAGCCAGCATGACTGGCAGCAGACTGCAAAAGCTTGCGAGGTGCTGATTGCAACTCTCCGGCAGCGGTGTTGGGAGCGGCATTCGGGTCAATTATTAGGGGCAAATAGCTGCAATGGCGCGCTTTGCTGCAATGGCGGAATTTGCTGGCGTCAGAGCCCGTAGCCTCGCGTGCGGTGTGGGTGGCTCCTTCCTCGACCTGGAGTTAAGGCAGCCCAAGTCCGGCAGTGCAGTTACACGACGCCGAACGTGCCTGCCATGCAGCGGTCTTTGTAAAGTCCGTTCCTCGCAATTGCCTTCCAAAACGGGAAACAGAGAATTTGGGCTTGGCGACAGGCGCAGGCATCGACAATTCGGGTGCTGACGACACCATGCATGACGAAAGAAGGACAATCTACTCGTACGACGCAGTATTGGGGTCTGCCCGATTCTTTCTACTCGTAAGAACGATAGGCGTTGTCCGCGATCGCCTGCTGCATGGAGGCTAGCTCTTAAAAAGGACTAGCGCTAAACACGACAGCGGTAGTGCAAAAGGGACCGGCCTGGACCGCAGAGCGTCCCTGACGACCGGCGATTGTACGACCTCGTAGATTGTGCACGTTCATTGTCGTGATCCTGTGGCCAAGCAAACGCGCGCTCAAAGAACGCCCACAGTACCCCCACGGCGCCTTCTTGTACTGTATGCGCTTGCAATTACAGGCTCTTTCACCTCGATTTTCCTTGGTCGCGCAGGTTGTCGCGTTCCGCCCCGGTCGGCGGCCACGGTCACGGCCTCTTTACGCCCCTTGGCAGACTGTCGCACGAAACACACCGAACGCACAGCCAGCCATGACGACAGCGACGACGACAGCTGACACATCGCGGCGACGGACCACGCGCATGGCTGCTGGGTCATTGGCTCGGTTCCGGTACCGCGACAACGACGACTCGGACTCAGACAACGGAGTCAAAAAGGAAGAGCGGGATGGGGACGACAGCGACGACGACCACAGGCCTTCCGACGACGATGACAGCAGTCTGTCTGAGCTCTCCTTGAACAGCGATATCGAAGACGCCGTCTCGGCGCCGAGGAAAAAGACTGCGAGGGGCGCCGCGGCGGCGCGAACAAAATCCAAAACATTAACTACCACCACAGCCGGCAAGCGAAAACGAGCAGCGACTGTTACAACAACCGTCACGACGGAACTTCCGACCCACAAGAAAAGGAACGGGGTGACGGCGTCCATCAAGCGGGAGATCAAGGACGAGGAAGAAGACGGGCCCGATTTGGCGTCCATCCAAAAGGCAGCCACGCCGCGCAAGACCCGAAAGCCGGCAAGAACAATCACCACAAAGGTGACAGACGGGAAGGGCGGCGAAAGGGAAGAAACGCGCGTCGAGCCACCGGCCGACTGGGAGCTGTTCTACAACCTCGTCAAGGAGATGCGCCAGCCCGGGGGCCCGGCTGCCAACGCCGCCGTGGACACAATGGGCTGCGAGCGCCTGGCCATGGCCTCGGCCAGCCCGCGCGACCGGCGCTTCCACACGCTCGTGGCTCTCATGCTGAGCTCGCAGACCAAGGACACGGTCAACGCCGCGGCCATGGCGCGCCTGCAGAGCGAGCTGCCGCCGCACGCGCCGGGCGCGCCGGGCGGGCTCAACCTCGAAAACATGCTGGCGGTCGACCCGGCGCTGCTCAACCAGCTCATCTGGCAGGTCGGGTTCCACAACAACAAGACCAAGTACCTCAAGCAGGCGGCGGTGATCCTCCGCGACCAGTGGGGCGGCGACATTCCGCCGACGGCCGAGGGCCTCATGGCGCTGCCGGGCGTGGGCCCCAAGATGGCGTACCTGTGTCTGGCGGCCGAGAACGGCTGGAACCGCGTCGAGGGCATCGGCGTCGATGTGCACGTGCACCGCATCACGAACCTTTGGCACTGGCAGAAGCCCGGCTCGGCGGCGGCCAAGACGCCCGAAGGCACGCGGCTGGCGCTGCAGAGCTGGCTGCCGCGCGACAAGTGGAAGGAGATCAACTGGCTGCTGGTGGGCTTTGGCCAGGCCGTGTGTCTGCCGCAGGGCGCCAGGTGCGGCGACTGCACGCTCGGACTGCGCGGGCTGTGCCGGGCAGCGAACCGCAAAAAGGTGGCCGAAGGCCGCAAGAAGAGACGAGAGCTCGGCCTCGATGTCTTGGAGGGCGAGAAGGATTCTGTCATAAAAGATGAGGCCACAGATGAGTCTGATTGATGGCATGTAAGATTGCCATCTCCTTTTTTTTACCAAAAACTGACCACGGTTAAATTAATTCATACTTTGGAATCGGGACGCCAAGGCACGTCCCGACCATCCACTGAGCATCGCTTGCACGTCGTTGATATTACGTTAATTCGGTCTCATAAGACAAAACAATCGACGGGTATGGTAAAGCAGGACGCATGGGTCGTGCGTTTGCCGAAACGAGCTATATACAGTGACTGTGCAGAGGACGAAACGCAACGTCCCGGTGCGCAGAAAAGCAACGCACGGAGAAGAATATGAGGATGCTGGTCAAAAGAGCAGAAAAAAACAAGCAGAAAAGAAAGGAGCAGAGGCGGCTTCAGGTCCCCGGGAAGTAAAAGAAGCACAGAACAGCAGGCTTCACTCCCTCGCTACCCAGCTCCGGACGCCGTATCAAGCGCAAGTCGACAAATAACAAAGCGTGAAAAAGACCAGAGGACGAGAAATAAAAAAGAAATAAAAAAGGGGGGACTCCAGAGACGGCCGAAATGGCTGTAGCCAAGTCATGCCAAACCAGGGGCCGATGAAAACGTGGGATGCGGTGGCGGTGTAGTGGGTTGCGTTGTTGGGTTGTGCGCTGATGCGTTGACGTGGCAATGGTGCGGCGGTGAAGACACTGGCCACCGCGGCCGAGAATAGCCAGAAAAGGCCAGAAACGGCCACGAGTCCCTTCTGTGTCTCCCAGACGAGAGCCGAGGCCGGCGGCCGTTGCGGCCAGCCAAAGCTTCCGTCTGTTGGTTGCGAACCTCGCGGCCCCTTATCGTTACGGGGCCGGGCTCTCGACGGCCGCTGTAGCCCGGGAGGCAACGAGATGTGGGAGAGAGAAGAGAGAGACTGTCGAGAACAAGCCTGCGCCGGGCACGTGCAGAAACAAGAGACGCCGTTATACGCCCTTGATCACGTGTGTCCGCTCCGACTCGAGCTGCGCGGCATTCTGCTCGTGTGCCGCCTTCTTGCACTGCGGAAGAGATCGGGGTCAGTCGGAGGACAGCAAACGAGAAACGTGGGCAGGAGAAACACGTACGTCTTCGAGGCCGGTGCACTTGTGGTCCTCTAGTAACCGGTGGCGGCCGCAGAAGTGGCCGTTGCAGAAGCCGCAGTCGCCGGCGATGCGCTGGGCGGCGTCCTTGCACTCCTTGTAGGAGCACTTGATCTTGCGGGGAGCCATGCTGTGGACGAGATTGCGTGAGAAAGAGACCGTCAGAAGAGTCTCGCAGAGTCGTGTGTTGGTTTGGTTGGGGTGTGTTTGGGTTGAAGAGGCGAGGAGAGGGTGAAGAGAGGCGCGGCCCGACGATAAGAGGGGGTGGGCGTTTGCCAGATAGTTGCTGGGAGGGACTGGGCCGAGGTCGTGGCCGCAAAGACGATACGCAAAGTCGGGGAGACGAAGCCCGACTCGCCGACGAGGATGAGAATAAAGTTGGCGGGTTGGAGATGGAAGAAGAGGAAAGGAGAGAAGGAGAAAGCAAAAGGAAAGAGCAGCCTCGGGGAAAGATGGATTAAAAAGGAAGGAGGCGGGAGGCGGAGGGAGGGAGTCAGGCAGGAGCGATAGTCGGGAGAAACGCCTCACGTGGCGCTGCGGAACGAAGGCTAATCCAATAGCTCGCAGGGAATACGGAGAACGGACTGGGCGGGTGTCTGTCCTGTCGTCTTGGACTGGGGCCCTTGCGAATGGCGGCCGGGCCCAATTTGCAGGCTGCAAAGTACTCGTAAGACTGGCCGGCAATCAATGGTTGGTTGGGAAGGAGGCGACCGCCACGATCGCTGAAAAGGGCAACGACGGTCGCAGCGAGGCCGGACCGGGAAAGTGCACAAAGAACGAGGGAGGCGCAACCGGCGGCGGTACCTGGCGGCGACTTGGAGACAGACGCCGAGGCGCACGCAACCGCGGCCTGGTCCAGAGGTCGATCTGACGAATTCGCAGGTAGCGCTGCTGTCATCGGCAGCGCAAAAGGACGGCGCATATTAGGCAAGATATCAGATACAGATCAGGAACAGCAGCGGCCGGCACAGCCAGGCTGCTTTGCAAGATACTTGCCCCGTACTTGGAAAGAGCCAAAAGACAAGGCAAGGCAAGGGCCATGCGACAGCACCTGCCAGGGTCCACTGCCATTCATTTGAAGGCCTGCCAACTGACTGTGATGATATATTATGACGAGTGCTCGTACTCGTAATGCTGAGTGGCGGCAGGCGCTAGACAGCCGGTGCATGCGGAAGCTGCTGGAAACAGTGTCCACAAGGAGGCGAGCGTTCGCTCCGAGACAAGGACCGCTTCGCAAGATAAGTGAGACCAGCCGCTCCGTGTTTAGCGCCTCCTCCGTGTGTCGACTGCCGTGCACTGTACGAGCCACGAGGCTCCGCTGTCGGGCGCCTGCGGGTGGCCTGTAATGAATGGCCTGTTCTCCTCGGCCGGCCGCGACGTACGATGCCTGCTGAGCGGCAAGATGCGTCGTAGTCACAACGGCCAGAACTCTTGGCCGTTTTCCTTGTCTGCTGGCAGTCGCTGACATGCCTTTCTCGCCGGGACACAGTGGGCGGACGAGAGACACGGACTGTGCATATAGAGTGTCTCTGGGCAGGCCAAAGGGTGCCAAACAATAACTGCATAAACGGCACGGGCACTGCAATAAAAACGGAATACCGTCTGTATTTCGTACGTATGTAAGATAAGATACATCTGCAGAAATGGCCACCTCGTGGGATTCTCGTACGTACTCGTAGATGGCTTGGAACAAGGGACCCGTCAGGCCTGGCCTTGGCCCGAAATGCCAGCGCATCGGCATCGACGTCCTGCCAAGTCACACGAGCTTGCCGCCTGTGTTGTCAGATTGGGGCCCTGCCTGTCGGTTGGTCCCCCTTTCTCGAACATGCAGTATTAGCTGCGATGAAGACGACGAGCCCGTTCCTACAATGGGAGGAGCGACATGCCCAACGAAACGTCACATAATATACGAGTACTCGTACTGGCGTATCCGTTGGAGACAGCAGGACCTCGACTCGTTTGCAAGTGGAACCGGCGGGCGGCAGAAAGGGGAGCCTGCGGGACAGCAGCTCTCGCAGGGATCAGGCCTGGCCAATGGCACAGAGACGTGCCATTGTCGTTTGCGTCTTTGCATAAATCCGACATTGAACTGCTCGTGTTCGTTGCGGCACAAAACTGTGACAAGGCATGTACATTTGCAGCGTATCATCGATGTTTTTTCTGTCTTGTTTTTGTGTGCTACTCGTACTATTTGCTGTCCTTTCCCCTCCACCCGCCTACAGCTGACGCATGTCGACAACGGCGCGGATGCAGTCGCCGGCCTTCATGACCTCAAAGGCAGGGTTGATCTCGCCCAGCTTCTTGCGGTGGGTGATGAACTCGTCGACCTTGAGGCGGCCCTCGAGGTAGTCGCCCACGAGGCCGGGCAGCTGCGAGCGGCCCTTGATGCCGCCAAACGCGCAGCCCCTCCACACACGGCCCGTCACCAGCTGGAAGGGGCGCGTGCTGATCTCCTGGCCGGCCGCCGCCACGCCGATAATGATGCTCTGGCCCCAGCCCTTGTGCGAGGCCTCGAGCGCAGCGCGCATCACCTGCACGTTGCCTGTGCAGTCAAAGGTGTAGTCGCAGCCGCCGTCGGTCAGCTCAATCAGCTTGTCGACAATCGTGGTGCCCTCGGGCAGCTTGGTCGGGTTGACAAAGTCGGTGGCGCCAAACTTCTTGGCCCACGCCTCCTTGGAAGGGTTGACGTCGACCACGATGATCTTGCCGGCCTTGTTGGCAACGGCGCCCTGGACGACGGACAGGCCGACGCAGCCAGCACCAAAGATGGCGACGCTGCTGCCCTCCTCGACGTTGGCCGTGACGCGGGCCGCACCGTAGCCGGTGGTGATGCCGCAGCCCAGGAGGCAGGCGCGGTCAAAGGGCGCGTTCTCCTGGATGGCCACGACCGAGATGTCGGCGACAACGGTATACTGGGAGAAGGTGGAGGTGCCCATAAAGTGCAGAATGTCCTTGCCGCGGGCCTTGAAGCGCGAGGTGCCGTCGGGCATCACGCCCTTGCCCTGCGTCGCGCGGATCTTGCCGCACAGGTTGGTCTTGCCAGACTTGCAGAACTTGCACTCGCCGCACTCGGGCGTGTAGAGCGCCACGACATGGTCGCCGGGCTTGACGTTGGTGACGCCCTCGCCGACCGACTCGACGATGCCGGCACCCTCGTGTCCCAGGATGATGGGGAACGCACCCTCGGGGTCCTTGCCCGACAGCGTGTACGCGTCTGTGTGGCAGACGCCGGTGTAGTAGATCTCAATGCGGACCTCGTGGGCCTTGGGCGGAGCAACCTCGACGTCCTCGATGCTGAGCTCCTTGCCGGCCTCCCAGGCAATGGCGGCCTTGCAGGTGATGGTCTGTCGTGTGTCCGTGTCAGTGTCGTCTTTTTTGCCCCGCCAGGCCCTCGTTCAGGTCCTCGTCTCTTTCCATTCTTACCTTGCCGACGGTGGAAGCCATTGTGAACTATGGTTGTGGGTGGTCGTTGGCAAGGTTGAAAACTGCGGGTGTTAGCAGCAGACTGTGCAAAACCCTCGCGCTCCTCTCCACGGAAAGGAAAAGATGCGGGGAGAGCCCGGCATAAGTACTTGTCCCGGGGCAAGCAAGAAAACGCCCACCTCTTGTCCTATCTGGTCGTCGAATTCGGATAGATGTGCTGTCCCGCGTTTGTTTCCGGTCCCCTCTTGCTATAGTGGCTTGGGGGAATGTCCTCTGTGGTCCTGCGCGCGAGAAATAGCGTGTTAGAGCCGCCCCTCCTTTGTTTTCGCGCCATCTGGGCGGCTTGGTGCCTTTGTCGGAGCTTCTTACCTAGTCGTTGCGCTGGAATTGTGGTTGCAGAGAACACGTTTGGGCGTGAGACAGAAGGGGAGAAGTGGGCGTTCTCTGCTTCTTATATCTCAAGACTTTGGCCAATGCTTGGCAAAGGAAAGAGCGTACAAAGTTCCAGGAAGGCACAAAGGCACAGAACTTTACAACATCGATGCAGGAAGTCACGACTGGCGACCGCTCGCAGAAGGTGGGCCTAACGGCAATTGTGATGTCAGCGAAACAGAAGGACTGCCTCAGCGCAAAAGAGGGGTTCGGGGGCGCCTTCCTTTCGGCGATATCACGGCATCGGCGCCACGCGGGGTTCGGTATTGGCTTTGTTCGCTATCCGTACTCAGCAGGAGCAAACTACGAGTGTGTACATACTCTCAAATTGGTATCTTTGTGCAGAGAGAACATCAACAACAGAAGAGAACGCATTTTGTTCGCCGTCGAGCATTGCCAAAAGGACATTCCGAGGAGACGCAAATTCTATTAATTAATGGGCATTTTTTAAGCCAACATTGTAGAACTGCCCGCTGCGGCCGTTTCCGATTTGTCTGCGCGCTGCCGGGGAAACCCTCCTCCCTGAAGAAGCAAAGGGGGTTGCCAGCTCTGCATCGTTCCGAAAGGCCTGCCCCGGCGGGAAAGCTGCATGGGCGGAGCTCGGCAGAGTGGCCGTTTATTGGTCTTCTTTCTGTCTTCGTTTCCGCTCCGTTTTGCGTCTACGATGTCTTCCCCGACCGGACAAAGCACTAACAAGAATGAGAAATCTCGACAGACACGCATTGGATGAAATAGGTCTCGAGTGTGCTTTATATTGTTTCTGTTGCATCTGTCGTCCCGGTATAAAGTTGTATCCCGGGTGTGTTAATTTTCCCGTCGAGGCCATTGCACTTTCGGCCCCGCACCACCGGCAAATAGGCAGCTATGACGCAATATGACTGTTTGCATGGTGAAGCTGTCGCCTCGCCCCGTCCGTGATGGTGAATACTGCAGTGGTACGTCGTCCGAAGCGAAGAAAATCCGAGTTCTTTCATGAGTTGGGTTTTCTATGTTATGTTTTTAAATATTTTTAATCCTTTTCGTTTTCGGAAAATTCTTTCTCGAAGATAAAAGGAGCTGGTCTCGAACGGTTCTAAACTAGAACATCATTATTTAGCCTTCATATTCTTCATGTTCTTATCGAGAAACGACTTTTATCACAAACTGCTGTCGCCTGTGTGTTAACTTTACAAGACAGCCGCCTCTACTCTCGCTCAGCTGTCCTTTAGCCGCCGGGTAAAAATCCAGGATCTCAACCCAAATGTTGTAACCAGCCTCACCGACTCACCCAGACAAGGATGCAAATGTTGGGCGACGAGGCACCCGTAAGGCCCGGGAGCTTTCTTGACCGTTCTTCAGGTCAACTCACCGGACACGTCTCCTGCACACCTGCCAACGCACTTAAGCCTCGCTGCCTCGCGTCTCGGCTGCAGGGACATACCGTTTCTCGATTGGCTGTCGTTGGCGGCTATCTTCAAAGAATACAGGGGCTGGGGCTGTAAACGTTGGCGGCGGCACACTGCTTCGCCTCGAAATTGAAGCCAACACGCTGCGTACGCTAAACCGCATTTGCAATTAAGGAGAAACAAGAGAAAATCGAATGGCTAGGAGGCCTTGTCGACTCGCCTTTCCTCTTGTTTGAAAACAAGGAAATTAACAAAAGGAGGCTGCGAGGTGTGAAAGACAACGAGGTAAGAGCGACCTGCAGGGACGGCCCGTGAACCGTTTCGGTAATTTTGGGAGACAACGATTGGCTGAGATGATGCCTACTGTGAGGCAGGACAACTCTACGATGGTCGAGTTTTCGTCGAGAGCTATTGGCCCTGGGAAACCCACGAGACGGAACTAGAACGGAACACAACACGACGACAACATGTGTCTGGCGGTGCAATGTATAAAAACGTCTCGTGGACGCACGAGAGGGTCAAGCGAGGCTGGCGGAGGACGGTGGCGGCCTGGAGCTAGGCTTCCGTCAGGAGGATTTGCTATATACATATAGTTGGCCTTATCCAGAGGCCGGTGAGTCGACAAAGCCAAGGAAACGAGGCGAGGATAGACCAAGAGCCAACAAAATACGAAGCTCGAGCCGGTGCGGCATCGTCGTGGTGGTCTCGAGAAGAGGCCGCTGGTGTTTCTTTGCTGGCTGATATCTGCCCGGACAGGCCACATGCTGGACGCATAAAGTCTCATAAATCCTATACGTCGAGACTGGCGTATTTGTTCTGCCTGCTCGTCATCTCCTGGCTGCTTTTATAGGTTTGTTTCCAAATCTCCCCAGATACAAGGCGAAGTAGACTTGCTCTGCAGCATCGTGCCCGGGGTGCAAGGATCAAGGCCAATCCATACAAGTACACGTACGAGCACTCGTACAACACCCAACACGACAGTGCAACGGTGCCTAGGAACACTACGAGTACAGAGCAACCTACTCGGAGCCTCTTAGCCCCCATCAAGGCACCGACCGGCGCGAAGCAGCACAGGTGACGTGCATTCGCCTTGTTGCCTGACTCGTGGTCATGGCCTGCTTTCGCCCTTGTCAAAACAGACTTCAAAAATAAACAAGGCGAGCCCGCTGTGCTGTGATGTGCGGCCATCATATGGTGTACACACCAAGGAATCCAAGTGGATGCATGGCTCTGCTATTCCTCAAAAATGTCAAAAGGACCAGATTGCCTGTACCTATCTTCACACAGGTTCACCGTGTACGTGTCAGGTCTGTCACTCGGATTGCAGCAGTTTTAAGTCTACACCCTACCAATAGGGACAGAACAGGACAAGGCCTCAGGATCAGTGACGGCTCTGCTGCCTAGCTCGTGCACACCATGGACGTGTACGTGCCCGATATGTGACGATAAAGAAGGCGGACCAAACAACAAAGCCAGAACCTCACTTTGAGAACGTAGAAAAATCAGTGCTGCTTCGTGAAAATAAACACAGGCCTGTCACAAAAATAGGCTTCGGGTACTCGGCCAGTGGGCACGAAAACAAATAAACATTTGCTTGGGCTTGCGAAGAGATTCAGGCAGAACAACAGGCCCATTGTACAGGCCAACTGCAGGCGCAGAATGGGCTTTGAATGCCAGCAAGTCAATACCAGTAATTTCGTGACTCAACGGAAAAGGCAATAAAACAAGGCAGTGATTGAAGAAGGAATAGCTTTTGTGGGGGGGGAGGGGGGGCTTCTGCCTCGATAGAGGCCATCTCTTTATCCACTCGTCAACAGGCGAGCCTGAACCAAAGCCCTGGGAAGCCTGGCGTGCATCTGCCTGGGACATTGTTCAGTTTTGGCTTTGACCACGCTTGCTTCCTCTGCTCTGTAAGTATTAAAACAAGGCATCTCGCCGTTCTCTTCGTGCAACGACGCAGTCGAGAGACAAGAGAACGAGCACCATATTTCAGGCACATGCCAAAGAGAGAAGAGAAAGAGTATAACGTGTTCTTCTGATCTCGCTTCCTCGGCATCTTCCGCCCAACAGAGTCATCACGATCCAAGTCTGGCACGGATACCCGAATGCCCGCCACCCCACGCAACATAAAGGAGACTGCCGGCTGTGCAGCGTGCCAAAAACCCACAAGCCGACACTTCCAGTTCATTTGTCCGAGGCCGCCGGCCTTCAGCTGCTCAAGTCCCTGATTTCAGAGGCGAGATTGACTCCCCATTCAGGTTGGTCTTTAATTCGTCGTTCTTTTATCTTTTTTTGGCTTTTGCCTTTGAGTTCTGCCTCCTTCTCTCCACTTCCGACTGTCTGTGCGTCTTGCTCTTTCTCATTCGTCCCTCCGGTCCTATTTTTGCCGCTCTCCGGACATATGTGTTGTTGACGATCGTCGGCGTTAGGCTGTGTTACCAAACTTCGCCTCTTTAGGCAGACATCGACCAGCCAGTGGCTGAGCGTGGCTTGAGTGACGCGTCACGTGCTATTTGCGCGCTGACGAATCGTCCACGTCCACGCCTGTCAGTGGCAAGGAAGGCGTGACGGACAAAAACATCTGTCCCTGCACAAAACCGCACTATCTCTCTCCCCAAAATTGATGCCTTGTTTTCCTCTCACCTACATTTACAACCTCAGGCTCCCAATTATCACCACCACCACACCACCACCACCACAGTCGTTCGCTCTTTTGCGTGGCCTGCAGCACATAAGGTGCCGGCACCACGGACAAACACTGACCGATTTTCCGCGTGCCCGTCCAGATCCCCCTGCCCCGCGGAGGAGCAAAAGTAAAGAAAAAGAGCGGAACGCGCAAAGCAGACGAGGCTCAAAAGGCACAAACGTGCGCAGACGAGCGTTCCGGACCCTTTGCGGCCGCTCTGGGCTCCTTTTGGGGACCTGCCGATCGACCGCGCCGGCCGGCAGCCCTCGGCGTTCGCGGGCGGTGCCACCGGAGCCCGGCGTCTATTTTGTGTTTCCGTGTGGTTTTTTTTTCTTTTCTTTTCTCCTTCTTTTTTTTTCTCTTTCTTTCCGCTTTTTGTTTGTCATCGCGGAGCCAGACGTCCCCCCACAGCCCTTTGCGGCTTACTTTTCTTTTTGCATCGTCGCCGACGCCCACCTCACCTCGTTTGGGTGGCAGCCTGGCGGACCTTGCGTGAAGAACTTCACGCTCCATTTCCGGCTCTCTTTTTTCTATTTTCTGCACGCCGCTACCATCTCATCCATTTTTCTTTTTTTATTCCATCTATCCTCATATACAAAGCCCCCTCTCACGCCACCATGAGCCTCGTGTTCGAGTCCAGGCATCGGCCCTTTCTCCAGGACGAGAGCTACCCCAACATGGGTCAGGCGGACGACGAGGTTGACCGGTACGGCGAGGCTGACGACAGCAATGTGGCATCAGTCATGCACGACGTGGGCGACGTCAACGTGAGCGACCTCGCCGCCGCCGTGGCCGTGAGCTACCACCCGCCCGAGCAGTCCATCCTGGCTTCCAGCAAGCCCTCGCTCCTCGACGACGACACGCATCTCGACGTCGACGACGTCGTGGTGGGCGACGACAGCGTTGGCGACGCAAACGACATGAACTCGGCCGCGGCGGCCGCAGCCGCCGCAGCCGCCGCAGCAGCAGCAAACATTGCCGAGGCCGAGGCAGCACGGGTGGCCGCCGCGGCCGAATTCCGCGCAGCCGGCGCGGCCGCCAACCAGGCGCTCCAGCCGGCATCGCTGGCGCCGTCCTCGCCGCCGCTCTCCATGAAGGAGGCATCCACGCCACCGCCCGTGGCGGCCAGCGGGTCCTACCGCGTCAAGCCCATCCCCAAGCCGGAGCGCGACGTGCAAAAGAACAGCCAGGGCCTGTACCAGTGCACGTGGTCCGACTGCACCGAGGAGACGCGGCAGTTTGGCCGGAAGTGCGAGTACAACAAGCACATGGACAAGCACGAGCGGCCGTACCGCTGCACCGTCGGCGGGTGCGAGAAGCTGCCCGGCTTCACATACTCGGGCGGCCTGCTGCGCCACGAGCGCGAGGTGCACGGCAAGCACGGCGGGCCGCGCAACCCGCTGCACTGCCCGTACCAGACCTGCAAGCGCTTCTCCGGCAAGGGCTTCTCGCGCCAGGAGAACCTCAACGAGCACATGCGGCGCGTGCACCTCAACCTGTCGCCCAACGCGGCCACGGCCCTGCCCGTGATCGGCAGCAACGCCACCGCCGAGTCTCTGCTGAGCCAGGCGAGCAACGGCATGCTGAACCTCAACGTCATCCGGTCGCTGGCCGCGGTGCTGCCCAACAGCCCGCCCCAGGCGGCCGGCGATGCGGGTGCCAGCGGCAGCGGCGGCGGCCGAGACGGCAATAACAACAACAACGGCAGCGGCACGGCCAACAACAATGCTGCCAATGCTGCCGCGGCCGCCGAGGCAGCTGCCAATGCAGTTGCAGGGCTGCCTTCGCTGCTCTCGGACGACCACGACGACGTCAAGGCAATGGAGAGCCTCGGCCTCCTGCTGCCGGCAAGGGGGCGGAAACGGACCGCCGCCTCGCTGATGGGCGACGACGACGATGACGACGTGGTGGACGCGGACAGCCTCGTGGACGGCGCCCATCTCGACGGCTTCCACAACAGCCACCGCGCCAACCCGAGCCAGGACCTGCGCGAAGAGGTGAAGCGCGTCCGCCTCGAGAACGAGGAGCTGCGGCGCCAGGTCGAGCTGCAGAGGCGCCAGACGCTGGCCATGATGCAGCAGATTCGTGTTTTGCAGCGGTCCGCCGCCGCCCAGCAGCAGCAGCAGCAGCAAAGCCAGGGCCACAAGGAGCAGCACGCAGCGCAACAGACCCAGCCGGCCGAGCAGGCACAGGACAGCGTGCTGGACACAAGCGCCTCGCCGCCCGTGCTCTAGGCAGCGCATGCCCTGCCGCCGTGCTCCCTGCCATTGCCCCTCTGTCTTTTTTTTCTCTTTTTCTTTGTCTTGGGCTCTCCTGGATGCATGGGCGAGAGGCGTTTTTTCGTTTATATCCACGCCATCTCTTCTTTTGTTTTCTTTTGGGTCTGCTGTTTGTTTTCCCATTCGCATATCAGACCTGCGGTTTCTTGTCGTTCTCCTTCTTTTTCTGCCGTTCTCGTGGCAGCCGGTATCAGCATTCGCATGAGGGCGGTTCAAGGAAAGGCATCTTGTGCTTTGAGTTTGGATTTGGTTGGCAGGCCAAGCATTCTGGGTGGGCTTGTTTCTTTTCTTTCTGTTCTGCTTTCTGTCCTGCTTTCACCTTTGGCGCCTTTGCTTTCAGATATTTTCTTCTGCCTTTCCCCCCCCTTTGTATATTCCACACAAATCCTGTCTATTCTCTCTCCTCCCTTTCTTTCTTCATGGCCGATCACGAGTCTCTCCTCTTTGACAAGACTGTACAACCATCTATGTTTCTTCCATGTATCACTGTACACTAGGAATTCAAATCTTTACCCTTTACTATGCTGCGGCCATGTACACGAGAAGATACGTCGCCAGCGTCGACACTGCAAAAACAGTTCCATCTGCCATTGTTTTCCATTAAAAAGAAACGCCCGCCTTGATCCCGAGGCCCATTAACGTACAAAACGACACGCCCTAAATCTCAAAGATGGGCCCGATGCCCTCCGCACCGCCCTGCCGGCTCTCGACCAGATCCAGACGCCAGCCCTCCCAGTTCTTGAGTGCTCGCTTGGCCTCCCGGACCCGCTCGAGCCGCAGCCGCGCCTCTTCCTCCTGCGCGCGGCGGAAGGCGTCTTCGTCGAATTCCATGTCGTCGTCGTCGTCCAGGAACCCGTCGTCGTCGCGGCCGTGGCTGCGGCCGTGGCCGTGCGCATTGTCGCCCCCGCCCACGCCCACGCCTGCGAGGGCCGAGAAAAAGTCGCCAATGGCGCCGCTGGCACCGCCGCTGACCGAGCCCGGCTGACCCCTTTTGGCACCGTTGAGCGGCGACAGGTCGACGTCGCTGAAATGACGGCTGCCCGAACGGCCGCCGCCTGGCGCGTCGTCGTCGGGGCCCACCTGCAGCTCCTTGCGGCGCTCGTGCCAGATGCCGTGGCGGAGGTCCGTGTTCTCGGCCTCGAGCTCGCGCACGCGCCTGTCCAGCTGCTCGATGCGCTCGCTGGCCTCGGGCGAGCCGGCCAGCAGCTCGTCGAGGTGCTCGTCGTCAGTGCCGCCGCCGTCGCGGGCGTCGCTCTTGCGCAGTCTCAGGACCTCGGCCTCGGCGCGCTCGAGACGCGCGCGCGCGTCCGCCAGCTCCTTGTCGACGCGCTCCTTGTCGCGGCGCAGCGCCTGCGACCGCGCGTCGTGCTCCTTGTGCAGCGTCGTGAGCGTCGTCACCTTCTTGTCCAGCGCGTCGGTCTTTTTGGCCAGCTCGTCGCGCTCTGCCCGCAGGTCGCCGTTCTCCTTCTCGAGCGCCCGCAGCTTCGTCTCGGCGCTCGTCCGCGCGCTGCTCTCGCGCACGGCCTTGTCGGACGTGCGGTCGAGGTTGCGCTTGAGCTCCGTCAGCTCGCGCTGCGCCGTGCCCGCCGCTTTCTCGGCGCGCTCCAGCTTCTCTTCGAGCGCCGCCACCTGCTCGTCCCGCCCGTGGCCGTGGCCGCTGCCGGCCTTGCCGCCCTCGCTGCTGCCGCCCGCGCCCATCGACAGGCGCTCGACCTGTGCGCGCAGCCGCGACATTTCGAGCTCCATTGTCTCGATCGTCTGCGCCTTGGACTTGAGCTGCGCCTCGAGCTCAGACGCCGGCGGCGCGCCGACGCTCATCGACGGCGACGCGCCGTGGCGGGAGGCCGACCGCGCCTGCAGCTGCGCGTTCTGGCGCGTGAGCGCCGCAACCTCCGACTTGAGCCTCGCCAGCTCGGGCGCGTCGCTGCCGGCGCCGTCGCGCGCGTCGGCCAGCGCGTCTTCGGCCTTTTGCCAGCGCTTCTCTGCATCGGCCGCCTCCTTGGCCAGCTTCTTGTTTTGGCGCTCGAGCTCGTCGATGCGCGACGCCTGCTTGCGGTAGATGTCGGCGGCCGTCTCGCCGTCGGCGCTGGGGCTGAGCGGCCCAGCGCTGGGCCCTGCGCCGCCGTGCCGGAAGGACGCCGAGCGCAGCCGCGACTGCTCCGAGAGGGAGGGTGCTGCCGCCTTGGGCGACGTGGGCGAGGCCACCGCGTCGTCGTCTCCGTCGTTTTCGTCCTTGCTCTCCTTCTTGGCCTTCTTGCCGTCCTTTTTCTTCTTCCCTGCAGGCTCTGCCTTGTCCTGTTCCGCGTCTGCTGCTGCCTCGTCCTTTGTGTCCTCCTTGGCGTCCTCCGCGTCCTCCTCTTTGTCGTCGGCGGCCTGGTCCTCGGCCGGCTCCTCTTCGGCCTCCTTCTTGTCCTTCTTGGCGCCCTTCTTTCCGGTGCCGCCGGCTGCGCTGCCCGTCTGCTTCTTCTTCTTGAGCGCCTCGACGCGCTTCTTCGCCGCCGCAAGCTTCTCGGCCTTTGCCTTGTCTTCGTCCGCCATCGTGGGCAGTAGCTGGCTGGCGCGAGAGGGTGGGAAAGACGGAGGCAAAGACCGCTTCGCCGATTCGAGGGCGGACAGAGGCCGTGGGATAGTTGAACCGTCGACTGGATAGAGCGTCGGCGTGTCAAAGTGGTGATGAAGTATGTTTGTCGTACGTAGCTGTTTTCGTGTGCAGCTCCGTAATAGCGCCCTAGTAAACACGTCACTCAAAAGGCAGCCCAGAGCTCCTTGTAGAGGGAAGGTGGGGCCACTATTCGTACTCGAGCACTAGCGCATTCCTGCACGCTCTCCGGAGTAGTGCAACCTGGAACCCAGCCGTTAGCGTGTTAGTGGGCTTTGCCTCGTTCTTTCCCCCGCTTTGTCTTTTTCGCTTCTTTTTCTTTTCTTGTCCGTGTCGTTCTTTCCTTGCAAACTGGCCTCCTTGGGGGTCTTTGGGGTCTTGCTCTAGCAGGTGCTCCTGCCCCGCGAACAAAGGGCAAAAAAAGTTGGCAGCGAATGGCAGGAAGCGAAAACAAAGAAGACAAAAGGCGTTTTTTCCGCAAACTCCTTAATAAGAAGCAGCACAAAACCCTGGATTTGCATGACGACCCAAATCAGTTTCTTTTTAAGACACATCAACCTCAATTGGACTCCAACATTGGCAATTGGACCGGCATATTTTTTGGATAGCACTTTCTCTTCCTCCCAATATTGGACTCTTTCTACCCAAGACGGCGGCCGTTGAACAAAAGGACCGGCCTGCATAATATGCCGATGTAGCAATGTGGCGATCCAACCATTGATGCCACAGGACCTTCTTGCGGATCTGTTCTTTGCCCAATTCCTTTGGGTAGCGAAGCACGCATCTGCCCATTACAGGCAACTATGGCTTCCCTGCCAAGCCAGTTCCCGGACCTGGCCATCCACCTAACGGACCACACACGGACGCCCATTGTCTCTTCGGCCAGTGGCCACGGACGAGACGGGACGGACGACGACGACGACGACGACGACGACGACACGCTCTCCATGCTCTCCGGGTCGTCGTCTCAACAGGCAGGGACAGCAAGCCGCCCCAAGCCCGCGAAGCCCACTAAGCCCACTCGACAACAACGGGCAGCAGCCCTGGACGACCTGGCGGCCACGGCGCTCCGGGCCCGGGATGCAGCAGCCCGCCTCGGCCTCGGGGCGGACTTGCCGCAGGCACCGGCAGGCGCACAAGGGCCCGAGGGGTCGTCGGCGTCGCTGCTGGCCGCGCTGGGTATGACGCCGCCCGAGCACATTGTGGTGACGTACAGCACCGGCGCGGCTGTGATCGAGACGTTTCTCGACCCATCGCAGCAGCAGCGGCGGCAGCGGCGGCAGTGCCGGGAGCAGCAGACACAGGCCACGTCTTCCTCCTTGCCAGCCTCTCTGGGCAGCCAAGCAGCGTCCGACGAGGGCGAGGACGGCGACGCAGCGGCGGGCCGCGCGCCTCTGCTTCTGGGACTGGTGGCAGCGCCGGACGCACAGCGGCTGGGCGAGGCCCGGCGGGCAGCTGCACGGCTGGAGCGCGTGGGCCGGGCCGTACAACAAGAACTGGCAGCCCAGGACCGGAGGCGATGAGGGGGGAAAAAGACTCTGGAGCCGCAGCCATCCAGAAGTTCCCACCGCGAACATATGGGACAACACGACTACAGACTACGATTACAGACTACGACCACAGACTACGGAGACTACGGCATTATAAAAAATACGCTCACTCGGTGAGACAGACGCTGCGCGTGCCGGATGGTAGACAAAAGTACCTGCATTATCAAAGGGATCCATGTGTCTTTTGGACTTGTGTATATTATGAAAGCTACCGAGAGGCACATTTGGAAAAAAAAAGGTCATGAAAACGGTTAGAAAACAACTCGCACAACAACCTCACGACAACCTCACAGTACGCCTCAACTTTAGATGAGCTGCTGGAAAGCGCGGTTGATAGGCGACCGGATGTTGGGGACGTCCTTCCAGAAGTCAATGGTGGCGACGGCGCGCTTGGAGATGCCCTCGGGGGTGAACTCGAACTTCTTGTAGACGTCCTTGTACGGGCCAGAGGCACCGAAGCGGTTCAGGCCGAACTGCTCGTGCGTGTAGCGCTCCCAGCCCATGGTGCTCATGACCTCGACGGACAAGGATGGGATGCCGTCGGGGAGCACGCTGAGGCGGTACTCCTTGGGCTGGGCGTCAAACACCTCGAAGCAGGGCAGCGACACGACGCGGGCCTTGACGCCGTGGTTCTCGGCCAGGTACTTGACGGCGTCGACGCAGATGCCGACCTCGGAGCCGGTCGAGACCAGGGTGACCTGGGCGGCCTTGTCCTCGTGGACGACGTAGCCGCCCTTGATGGCGTTCTCGATCGTCGAGTTCTCCAGCTGGGGCAGGTTCTGGCGCGACAGGGCCAGGATGCTGGGGGTGTGCTTGGAGGTCAGCGCAACGTAGTACGCCGCGCTCGTCTCGTTGCCGTCGGCCGGGCGCCAGACCATGCAGTTGGGCAGGGCGCGGAAGTGGGCCAGCGTCTCGATCGGCTGGTGCGTCGGGCCGTCCTCGCCCAGACCGATGGAGTCGTGCGTGGCGACCCAGATAACGCGGGCCTGCGACAGGGCCGACAGACGAACGGCGCCGGCAGCGTACGAGACAAAGTTGAGGAAAGTGCCGCTGTAGGGGATCAGGCCGCCGTAGGCAGCAAGACCGTTCATGATGGCACCCATGCCGTGCTCGCGCACGCCGTAGCGGATGTAGCGGCCGCCGTAGTTGCCCAGGCCCGTCGAGGCCGGCTGGAAGTCGACAGCGCCCTTCCACCGGGTCAGGTTGGAGCCCGTCAGGTCGGCCGAGCCGCCAATCAGCTCGGGGAGGGCCTCCTCGATCTTGGACAGGACAATCTCGGAAAGCTTGCGGGAGGCCACGGCCGCGTCGCTGGGCTTGTAGACGGGCAGGTTCTTCTCCCAGCCCTCGGGCAGATCGCCCTTGAGGCGGCGGGTCAGCTCGGCGGCCTCGGCCTTGTACTGCTCGGCGTACTTGGCAAACAGGCTGTTCCACTCGCTCTCGGCAGCGGCGCCCGCGGCAATCTTCTTGGCAGTCAGGTCGTAGACAGCCTGGGGGACGGCGAAGCTCTCGTCGGGGTTGAAGCCAAACTTCTCCTTGAGCTGCTTGATGTCGTCGGCCTTGAGGGGCGAGCCGTGGACGTCGTGGGTGCCCTGCAGCTTCGAGCCGAAGCCGATGATGGTGCGGAGCTTGATCAGGGTGGGCTTGTCCTTGACGGCCTGGGCTGCCTTGATGGCGGCCTCGATGCCCTCGAGGTTGTGGTCGCCGTCGGCGACGACCAGGACGTGCCAGCCGTACGCCTCGTAGCGCTTGACCACGTCCTCGGTGAAGGCGCAGTTGGTGTCGCCGTCAATCGAGATGTGGTTGTCGTCGTAGATGGCAATGAGGTTGCCGAGCTGCAGGTGGCCGGCCAGCGACGAGGCCTCGCCCGAAACACCCTCCATCAGGCAGCCGTCGCCGAGGAAGCAGTAGGTGTAGTTGTTGATCAGGTCGAAGCCGTCACGGTTGAAGGTGGCGGCCATGTGGGCCTGGCCGATGGCCAGGCCGACGGCGTTGCAGATGCCCTGGCCGAGGGGGCCGGTGGTGACCTCGATGCCGGGGGTGTCGTGAGCCTCGGGGTGGCCGGGGGTGATGCTGTCCACTTGCTGGAGCTGGTTAGTTTTTGGTTCCTTTCTTTCTCCGCCGCTCGTGGCCGGCAGACTTACGCGGAAGGCCTTGAGGTCATCAATGGTCAGGCCGAACCCGTACAGGTGCAGCAGAGCGTACTGGAGCATGCAGCCGTGGCCGTTGCTAGAAAGGCGAAGTCAGCGAGAGCCAAGACAGTGGCGTGCTGGCAAAAAATCCAGTGCTCTGTATTCTGGCAAAAAAAACTCACGAGAGAACGAAGCGATCGCGGTTGATCCAGTGGGGGTTCTTGGGATTGAACGTCATGATGTTGTTCCACAGAACCTGGGCGACCGGCGCCATGCCCCTGTGAACGCGCTGTTAGCCATGCCGCCACCGTTTTTCCAGGGCCTGTTCCTGCTGGTTCGCTGGTCCTGCTGGCCGAAGCAGCCGAACCCCGCGAGATCGGCCGAATTGCCACCAGACGTCTCCCGGGGCCGGGAAGCCTCGGGCCGCAGTCTCCAGCCCAGGGCAACTTACATCGGGGCGCCGGGGTGGCCGGAGTTGGCACGGGCGGTAGCATCAGCCTAGAGAGGAAGAACGAGTCAATTATGCAGTCCTTGGAGCAACAGGGACGAAAGCTGGCGATGATGTCATGAAAACGGGCCGGAAGGCTCATTAGTGGGAGAAGAGGGGCAGGCCCGGCCGGACAGGTGCCTTCTCGCCGAGGAGGCTTCCTGTGGCGCGCAGCTCTGGCAGACGGAGCAATCACGCAGCCGCCGAAGCAGACTGCCATCTTGCCGGCAGACACGGAGGCCGTGGTCCGGCATTGGACGCGCGCCGGCGAGAGAGAGGGGGCGGGGCAGAGTTTGGCAACGCAGCAGCTCGGCGGCAGGCACGGGCGGGCCAGGGGAAAGCAAACTTACAGCCAGAATACGGATCGTGTTCACGGCCTGCTGGTCGACTTCGGTGAAACCCATGACGGCGGTTTGGTCTGGGCAGATGGACAATTGCGTGAGGATGAGGAGCTTGGGGATGGATGGGATGGGGTTGGGGGAGAAAGAAGGGGCTTCAGAGGGAGGGACAGAACGGGGGAAGGAAGAGAGAAAAGAAAAGAGACGGGCGGCAGGCGACGAGACGAGAAAATAACTTAAAACAGCAGGGACGACCCAAGAAAATAAAAAGAATTGACACAATGCAATGCTAGTGTCCGCTTAGAGGGAAGGGGCGGATGAGACAGCAGTCCGTTGGGGTGGAGGGGCGCCGAGGGGAAAGAACGAGCGAAGAAAAAAGCGCCTGGTTCCAGGAAGCTCCCACGTCAATAGGCTATTGTGCAGTCCTGCAGGACGACAAAGAATTCTGAGATCGGCAACTGACTGCACGAGGCCGGCGGATATTGCTCTTTCTCTCCACCATAAAAAGGCAAGACGAAGGCGATGTGAGCGTGAGGAGGGGCAATCCTGGCAGTTGCGACCGCGCAGTGGGAAGCTCTTTCCTCCTGTTTTGCGCCTGACCTTGGTGGGGCAGTGGGGTGTACGAGTCTTGTACAAGAAGGGTGCTTTTTCGAGTTCACTTGTTTGTCTGCGTGTTGGGTGATTGCTGCTCCCAGGCCCTTCACGCTGTCTCCTGATGCTCTTGCTCTCACTGATTTCGTATGTTTTCGCCCAGCCTTGGATGCTGTTGTTGGCCGTACCCCCCATTCCCCCTGCAACCCAATTGCCCAATTTGTCGCCACTTACAAACTGCTTTCATGAAAACGGCAGGCACGATGTGCTGATGTCAGCAGTACGAAAGAGATACGAGACGCGCAGCCGCCTCTTCCTATCGCCTGTTTGGTCGACGGTCGTACAAATGACGCAGATAATTGTTGACACGCTGTGACAGATCGGCCAGCTATGGGCTCAGGCAAAAGTCCTTGATGAAGCAAGTTCTGTGACAACACTGGCCGGGATAGAAACCAACGAAACCGACGAGATTGACTTGCATCTGGGCCGTTTTCAAAGCAGAGCCTTCGGCCTGTTCAGATACTCGGAAAATACACATACGAGTAGTGCTCGTAAAAGCGTATCAGGCTCTGGAGAGTGTGGGGGTTTCCGCGCATTGCATGATGCTTTGCACCACTTCGCAGGGTCTCCGTCAGCGAGGCTCTGCACAGGCCAGTGGTGTTACTCGCAGTGTGTCGATGCCCCGGCACGGGGCACCTTCCCTTGCGGGCCGCCGTCAATGAGACAAAAAAGGTAAGAACGAATCATCAAATTGTTTCAAAAAACCGCTGGAGACCAGCCTGGGGCAGCCTGATAATTCTGTTCTACGAATAGCGGTTTTTTTCAAAAAAAGAAAGCGGCACTGCGCGTAATTGCCGCATGGCCTGGACGAAACTCCACGATAGTTTCTCTGTCGAGGGTGCGGCATCGGAAACCACCAGTCTGCCGTGCTTCGAATCGGCGCGAGAAGAGGCCCCGGAGCGGTATCCCGACAGCGGGCGCCCTCTAGCACCTGCAAAAATGATCCTGTGCGATTGGCGGAAAAGCATGCCGTCTTGTTTCCTGCGTATTTATCCTTTTCTATACTCGTATATTCCGCTCTTTTTTTTTTTTTTTTTTTTTTTTTTTTTTTTTTGGGGGGGGGGGGGGGGGGGGGGGGGGGGGGGGGGCGGGGTTGGGTGAAAGCCGGCCGCGGGATAGACAGACCCACAC